>JAAAKL020003068.1:0-24102 GCA_010016065.2 Carybdea cf. marsupialis auct. non (Linnaeus, 1758)
ACTGAAAATAACCCAGCCCGTTCTCATCTCGGCTGTTGTATAATATGGGTTTTTCTAGCCCGTTTAGCCAGGCTGGCCCGCTTTCCTCAGCTGGGCCAGCCCGGCACCGAGCCAGCCCACCCCCCATGTAATACAATTTTGATTTTATGAAGAAAATCAACAGAGGGAGGGCTAGCCCGGTTAACCGGGCCAGCCCTGCCATGTAATCGACCCCTAAGAGTTATTTGATGAAGTATATAACTGCTGGACATAAGAACATGTGTTGTTTAAAAAGTTGATACACCATCTCACAAGTTTATTGTGGTGTTAGTATGGTGATAGAGATACCCAAATTCTGTGCGGAAAAGGGGGGTATTGGAAACAATCTAATATTAGAATTTCCTGGATGATGCATATTTGTGTCATGCAATGTTGTGTCCCAATTTCCAGATGATGTGTATTTGAGTCATGCACTTGGTGATCTCCTAGTTTGTGTACATGCCCTTTTTCGCTATTATATTTATACCCAAGTGAATTTAAATAGTTACTTTTCTTATATACTGCCAAAAATTTATATGATGCCAGTCAAAAACAGATCAAAAATCAAGGAGCCATAGATCAGACACCAATGGGTCTTAAGGTTACTGTGATACTTCTATTTATGAGTTTTCTTATGTAGAACAAGAAGAAACTGATCAGAACATTAGCAAGACTAGTGATAACACAGCATATGCAAAATGGTCAACCAAAGTGAACGCAGTGACTATACAGAAATTTGAATATACTCCCAGGTTATCATCGACATTATCTTAAGATCTCATATTTGAGGCCAGTTTATATAAAACTCTAAGTGATAAAATTGGTACCAACTACAACAGATGACATTCGTGCTTACATTGGTATTCGTATCTACACGAGTATTATTGACTTACCAAATATAAAAATGTATTGGAGGGTTTACCATAATGACCAACTATGAACCTAGTATACATCTTAAAGAAACAGTAGATGCTGGTGGACTTATACTATGTGGTCTCTTGTGGATATGATTAAGTTCTATAACGAACATATTCATCTTGATGAAAGGGTCACCAAATCACAGACACTCGAACAATCCAATGTGATCTATGCATTCAAAGCATTGTGTATCTTAGAGAAAAAGGGCAGTCAATCCTGATACTATAGGGGTAGGAAAATGGCCTGTTAAACATTTAGTTTGACGAAGATGTAAGTAATGTTATGATGGAGAAAAATGCTGTGACTCCATGCTTTACAGCAGCAGGTGCAGCAACTTGGAGAAGAATATCTTTCTTTACCTTTGTGATAGCTGTTTTCAAAAGCATTCATGATATGTACAAATAGGTATACAGTCGTCATTATCAGTGAATAAGACTTGGTAATCCCTACTTTAGTGTAACTTTTCCAGAAACGTAGAAGGTGTTGCGGTTGATCGATTTGAAATATTTGGAAATGACCAGGATGTCAAGATAGACCTCTGCGAACATCAATTTCTTTGCTATCCTCCATCTATCTCCAGTCTAAATACCATGAATTGTAGCTGGTATGAAATACATATTAAATATCCATACTTCTGTTGCTCAGAAGTCCTAGGATAGACATTCACCACTTAGAATGAGAGCCAAAAAGAACCAGGAATGTCTGAGATGTCACATGAATTTGCTTCAGTGGGCTGACTTGCATAGATGTAAGTTTAATAAGCATTTCTATTGATTAATGAAATTGTACTTCACAATGAAAACCATCAATCAAATCACCATTTCTTGGGCTTTCCATCAATGTAAGGCAAAGGTTGTAAAGTTTCAGTGAAAATGCACTCAACTTAAGTACAACAACAAACATGAGTACCATGGTTTAACGAACTGATCTAAGCCACAAGATTGTTCAGTGTAAGCGTTTTAAATGGATATGATAAAGCATTTTACGCTGTTAAAAATGTTGCTAAAACATTTTTCTCTGAAAAGAAGTTTTTATGTCATAAATTACTCTTTTTACAAGGGACCTCTAAAATTGCCCTCATCACAGCTAGGCTCCCAGGACTCAGAGTTGTTTTGTTTACATCGGGCTTTGGAATTCACAGCACGAACCAGGGCATGGCCTCCCGTTGTCAATGAGTTAAGCAAGCTTTTAGATGAGTCGAATCATGAAGTGCAATTTAAAGTTATAAATGTTTCCATCTAGTTCATATTAGGGAGCTAAAAACTATGTTCGTCTATATTCTTCTTTATTTTCTATCACATATGCTTTAGCAAATTTTCCTCGAAATTTTACGTTTTATTTTTATTTTAGACAAGTGGAAGATTTTGGCTTGTATAAGTAGGAGGACTTTAACTGCTTCCTCAGTTAACTGATCATAGGTTGAGATGTAGTTTTATTTTCATGTTATTTCATTTTTAGAGAAGGCATATCTGAATACTGTATGGTAGACATTGTGCTGTATAAATCTATATTAAGTTTCAAAAGATGTCACCAAGAGGATTCAAACCTATGTCCAATGTATACATTTGTATACATTATCTAACTCTCCTTATGCCAAGAATTATTCTGATTTTTGTTTCACAACTTACAACACAATATCATATCTGCCTTTTCCCTCAAAGCTACCTTTATCTAACAGTTGGATCAGGACTTGTGCAGGCAGAAGGATTTTTTATCTCACATCTCTTTTAAATATCATTTTATGCACTTTTTACTGGGACCTGTGTTAGGGTTTGCAATAAAACTGCAAAGAAAAGAAAAAAAAATTAGTACTGAAAAGCTTTTTTTGTCTGACACTACTCAGACTACAAAATTGTCAGAATTGGAATAGAGAAGAAATCAATGAAACTTATACCCAAATGTGTTTTGAAAGTAGCCAATCAGAAGTTACCAGATTGGTTTTGTTTTCTGATCAGTGTCTGGTATTGAATGGGTAACCAAAAAAGCCCAATGGAAAAGCTGATTCTTTTTGTATACATTGCAACACGTTTCTTGCTTCAATGTTGAGGGATTCGTGAACAGTGAAAAGCAGACCTAGCTCTACCTATTATAGAAAAAATTACAGAAGTTTTGACACAATCAAAGTACAGGGATTTCAAGTGTTATATTTGAAGGTTATCTTTTCTTTAGCAGTGTATCTTGTGGTGCTTATTGTATATTTTGCATAGTAACCAGAACACTTTCATTGTAAAATTCGATCATTGTCCTCTAGATTCTGCTGAAGCTTGGTCTGACTGATGTGTGGTCAGCAGTACGAAATAGCTGTACTGGTGGTTTGTTAGTGTTACTGGACATGCTGTCAGTAAACCAACTGAAGACTTTGTTTGAATCTTTGATACAGGTGTGTCAATTGTTACTTTACCCTTCAGCTTTATTCCAGTGTATTGTTGTTATTTGTTTATAAAATGCTTCATTTCCATTTTCAAGATATTTCTATCAGATAACAAAATCCTGTTTTTGTTAACAAATCCATTAGTCAGATTGGATTGTTATTGACGGTAATACTTAAACAGCACTTATCCACAAACTAGTAAAATAATATTTCTACTTAAAAGCTTTTGTAGGCTGCACAATATTATGGCTCCTTGAGAAATTAAGCTGAATGTTTCTTCTTTATTTATGAAGCTCCTGAAAGGAAACCTTTGATTTCTAGAAACAAGAATGCTAAATTAAGCGATCTGTTTCTGTCGTAGAACAGTAAGTGATCCGAAACCCAGGATGTGCTAAATAGATAAGAATGATCACTTTCATATCATAGTTAAGGCTAGGTCTATTTTCCATCTGTCTGTTCTGGAATCAGTCCATGTTAAAAGAAGGGAGCCATGGGTCCTGAGTACTCAGACAGACACACTAGCAATCATGAGCTCCATAGTGTAGAACTCAATAAACATGAAATGCTTACAGTGCTGGTGGGGATTGAACCCTGGATCTCCCACTCCAAAAACGAAGACTTTACCATTGCGCTAAAAATGCAATATTAAAGTCGACTATCTGGGAAGTTGACCCTGGATTCTCATCACTACCAGCAACCTAATTTTTCCTTTCACTATCATCCTTATCAATGCCATTTCATTTCTGTAAGTACGCGGGCAGACACACTAGTAGTTATGAACAACATAGTATAGAACTCAATAAACATGAAATGCTTAAGTTGCTGGTGGGGATTTATATATACTAAAAACTGTAATAAAATAACATTAAAATCTATATAAAATCTATATAAAAACTAAAAAAATGTGCACCCATGTGTAGCCATGAATAAGGTTGTTTGACCAAAAGCTCTGTATTTAGCCTCTAGGCATTTTTTAGTTTATATATATTTATATGTACCATATCTATTATAACTACTGTACTGAACAACTGTTCTCTACTGCTTAGTTTTGTGAAAAAATAGTCATTTTAAAATTTTGGGGAAGTCTTTTTGACTTCACTTCACCTCCAAAACTATTGTTTTATAAGCTATCCACCCCACCCCTGATAATTTGCATTCCTTACAAGCCATTAACATGAAGTGTAGGACATTGATAGAAAAAACACACACTTGCACTGTGTCCATGAAATATTATGTTTTTACAGTAAATACCAAGGATATCAAATGCATAAGGATGTTTAACTACCTTTCTTCAAATCTGACAAGTTGTCAACTCATTTATGTCACTCTCCCTTACCCCATAATCTATGACCTTCAAACATGATATCGTTTCTTCTCATCCCACCTTATTAAAATCCCTGTTACTTATATACAGGGGTAATTAACTGTCATCTGTTACCATAAAAGCTAATTACTGTGTTTTAAAGCACAAACGTCACCCAGACTGCATTTGTGGTTTATGTATTGGAGCAATCCTTCAGAAGCCTGTCCGTCACTTTGTTACTCGCTACTTCTTAGCCACTTATTCTGGTATTTTTATCTAATATATTAAGTGGGGATCTGTGTTTTTGTAGGTGGAATAGGAGGCCACACAATTTTTCCTATCATTATGAAACTTTGTATGGACACTCCTGGACCAGGGGTAGGTTACTAGCAGGTTTGCAGCCCCAGAGGCAAGACTCAGGGGCTACTGGAGGCAAAAAGTGGCCATAAAATGCATTCCCAGACTTCCCTGATGTGTCTTATGATCGTATTCCAAGTGGAATGTGCCCCTTGCAATGTACATATATTAGAACCGTCTTTTGAGTGTATTCCAAGTGTTATCTTCATGCTGGAATGTACTTTCTATTGTGTGCAAATCTAGTGTATTCCAAGCTGGTATCCTTTGACAAGAACTCAAGCATAGCTATCCCTATCTCATTTAAGACTTTCAAGTTCATTGACAGTCTGCAAGATAGAGAGTACAGAAATGTCTCTATGTTGTCTTTTATCACCGCAACATTCCTACACATAGAGACAACAGTATTCGCAGGCCTCAGCTTATAGCAGAGCCGGGACATTCAACCAGTTACATGATATGTTAGTTCGTGTAATTCAGCTTACATTCACATCTCTACATCCTTTCTACTACAGACATGCAGTGAGAGAGAAAGTCCTTGGCAAGCAAAGGAAGGATGCATTAAAGGTAAGTCACATCTGTATGATGATCAACATTGTTTGATCAACCAGGATTTGGTTGTTGGGTTCATATTTATTTCTTCTGAGTTTTCAGCTGGTGATCTTGTTAGCAATACAAACAAGCTCGAGAATAGCATTAGAACGGTGTTTACTTATTCTAAATCTAGAGAAAATATCAAAAGAAAGAGATTTGAAACAAAAGGCATTTATCAACTGATGTATGAAAGGCAGTCAAATGGGAAAAACTTCAGAATATAGTCTTTGCTATTGTTTGTTCACGACACCCATCATGCATGTACATGATGAATGTGGTCTCATAGATTACCTACTGCTCACAGTTTGCCGTCAATATAGTCTAGTCTCTTAACTTATTAAATTGTCTGGTATTTGTGTTCCAGACTGTCAAATTGTGTTTTCATGAATGGATATTATTGTTATTGTTTCTTCTTGTTTTCCTTCTTCTGCTTCTTTTCCTTTTCTGATGTTGTTTGTTGGGTGTTGTTATTGTTGGGCATTTGTGTGTTTTGTGTTGGTGTTGATTTTTCCTTAAATTTTTAAAGGGGATGTTTTTGAGTTTTTTGTTTTTCAGGGGTTTTTTTGTGGTCTGTAGGAGGTGGCTTCTTTTTTCTGTTGTTCTTTTCCTCTCTTTTTTCCCCATTTAATAGTTATTATTTTGTCTCTACTATTTTATCTCTTTCTTTAGGCACTCTGTTTATTTATTGGTTTATATTATTTGTTGCTTTTGATTGTTGCTGCTTACTGTTAACATACTTAGTTTGTATTTTTCTATTTCATGTATCCTCTAGGTGACTAAAATTCATGTTTTACTTGTTTATTTGTTTACTTGTTTGTTTTATTTGGTATTGTAAGTGTGACTAAATCATAATCGTTTGTGTATGCCATTGTTAGACGCAAGTGTTTAAATGTAACTCAGTTTGGTCTAAAATAGATATCTCAACTTGAAAAGAAATTAATATGATTTATCTGTATTTTATGTGTAGAAGCGTAGACTTTTTCCACTTAAAGTTAATCCCAGTCATGAAGGGACCGGCATATGTTTGTTGAGCTCGATTCCCCTACACTCGAGTAGCCCGTGCAATTGTTTAACAATTTTGCGATAAATTAAGAAATATAAGCCGTGCGTTTTTTTACTCAATTCATCATAGTCCTGTCTGAAGCACAACCTTATTTCGCTTTTACCTTTCTTGCGTTAGGGGAGAACTTGACAGTTGAAATGATGCTGGCAACATTGTCTCTTAGAACAGTATTTCCAAAATAAAGTAAATTGTATGTTAAACGTTAGTAAGGGATCTTCCTTAGCCGAGTATATGAATTAGGACTGAGATAGGCTCCTCAGCTCCCTCGGGCCCCTCGAGATCAATGCATTTAAAAATTAAAGGGTAAGGTGGGTTATTAGGAAATGCAATCTATTATTAATTATTATTTGTTATATCGAATCATTCAATGTTGAATAACTAAGCCCACTTTTGTCCTGTAGCGCTAAAGTTTTTGATACAGTGTTGGCTGTTTTTCTTTGATTGGCAATCTTGAATTCTAAGTCGAAAACTCACGAGGGGACTTTAATATCTTGTTCTACGACGTAATTATTTGATGATATAAAAGTTCTGAAGCTTTCGTGACACATAATGAAATTGCGGTAAGCGAATACCCATTAGTGTGGTGTTGAAAATGCAGGTTCTTATTGCAAAGTTTAGCTCATCTTTCACAACACTGTTGACTGACCAAATTTGCATTCTAGACTTAACACATGAGAAAATCGTACGCGGATGCGCTCAAATTATAAGTATGTATCAGAAAATAATGTCAGCAATTAAAATTAGGCCAACCTAGAGCCACTCAGGTCCAGTGGAAATCATTTCGTGCGAAAGTGCTTCGTATATCGTTTCATAGAGCCGGCATAAAAAGAGCTTGTACCTCGATCCATTTCTATGTTTATTTACGAATTTACCAACTTTGCTGAACAGACCTGTATGATTGTGTATTAACACATTGAGCACCAAGGCTCAATATTGAATACCAATGAATAAGCAAGCATTAACGTCTACAAACTATTATTTCAGGAATAGCAACTATTCTCAATGCCTTCACATGGGTAATAGGAGGTGATTTGAAAAACTCTGCACTAGTAACCAAAAGCAGTGGAGGGCAGGAGACACTGTGGCTCAAGGTAACTACATTTTGACGTCATTCCCCCCTCTTTGTCGTCTCTTTATTCTTCTTCATTCTCCTTATCATGATTTCGTCGTTATCGTTGTTGTAATTTTTGACATGGTCTTAATCTTCATTATCGTATTTACCTTCATCATCATCATCGTCGTCGTCGTCGTCCTCCTCGTCCTCCTCCTCCTCATCATCCATCATTCATCATCCATCATTCATTATCCATCATTCATCATCCATCATTCATCATCCATCATCAATCATCCATCATCAATCATCATCATCATCATCATCATCATCATCATCATCATCATCATCATCATCATCATCAATCATCACCATCACCATCACCAAGATGAATTTACTTATTGATCAGCAATGGTTACTGTATTCATATAGATGGTATGCTTGAATTGCGAAGCATCGGGCACGTGAAGTGTGTTCACGTGTAGTGGCACTCCAGGAGCTTGCGTAGACACACGGTAGTATGTACATTTATCGTCAATGTGAGAAGTGTATTGTGAAGATTTTTTGAAGAACAAAGTGTTTTATCATAGCGTCTTGTATCGATAAAGGGAAGATCGCCAGTCAACAGATCACAAACCGATCAATAGAGCTTATAACTGCCCAAATATGATGTTTAACTTTTTAGCTGTGTTGTGTCTTGAAACATGACCTTTGGCACATATCGTCATTTACGTATTACAACATACATAGTATTTTTCATTTCAGAGAAATGAACAATAAGACAGTATTTTAACCTGGCTGATTTTTGTCGACATTCGCATAGACGATATTTTGTCAGCCCCCTTTGAAGGAGTGATGTTGCCTGTGTGAAGTATTCTGATCTACATTTTCAGATTATTGCTCTAAAATGGCACGGAGCATGTCTCTACTTATCCCTACGTATCAGTCACAGGTATTTAAATTACTATTCAAGATCCTTTGGAACAAAATAGCCTTAAATCATACTCAAAATTAAAGCACTTCGTTATTTTTTCTATGGGTTGCATATTAATGATATGTGCAGAGAGAACATGTACAATTTTGGTCGAGCTTTCATCAACTCAATCTGTAATTGGCATCCTTTGCGACATAACAGTTTCGAACCTCTCAACGGTGGAGTTGGATTTGATAGGTATGTTTCAAACTTAGAAGAGCGTGTCTGCGCTGACATCCATGGTTTCGCTGTCAGATATTTACGGAATATCTTTATCAACCAGCGGAATGCAGCCATGACAAGAGTTCATTATGACATTATGACAATACACTTGATTACTCAATTGGATCTGTCATTGACTGTGCCTAATGTATATTGTTTACTCCAATCATTAATGATTGCGACTGCAACAGAGTTTTCCTAACAGTTCAAATGTATGGCCCATGAAAAAATGGCGACTAGAGAGGGGGTTGATGTGAAGCTCTTACTGATGGAATATACTCCGTTGATTCAGCAAGCATGGAAAAGTGGCGTTAAAGGTAGATGAAGCGCTTGAACCTAAGGTGATGTGTGCAAGTGATGATAACAATTCATGGTTTCACCTGCAGATAATGTTCGTCATGTGCCCCGAAAGTTCTAAGTGATTTGTCAACTGCGCTCATTACTTTTCAATATTATGATTTCTTCCAGATCGGTCGCCACAGATTCCCGTCCCTCCCATCATTCATAGCGGAACCTTTCAAGTCAGTGGTTTTTAAGTTGTTGAGCCATTCACAACTCAGTATACGGGAAAACGCTAGCAAAGCGCTTTCAGTGTTTCTTTCTGGGTCAGGCTACGAAGTAAGTGGACCTTTATTTTTGTTTGTGATATCGAAAGCAAGAATTCGTAATGTAGTATTGCAAAGGCCATTTCTGGGGAGTTGTGACGCTACAAGCTTGTACTTATTCAGAAGAGATGATTTTCTTGGTGTCTGTAGAAAAGATTTGTCCTTTTTTATGTTACTGGATAGAATTTTGAAATTGTCTACTGGGCGTTCCTTTTCAGGTGAATCATTGAGGAAAATAAAATGTATCATACATTTAAGCCAAAGAACATAGCAATTGATGTGAAGTTGTTAATGTGTTATTATTTTTGTGAAAGTATCTCCTTAATGATTTGTGTAAGTATAAACCGAAGCCAACGCCCAGTGACATAAAATATGTCCAAAGGTTAGTTGAAGGGTTTGTTTGGGGTGCTTGTGGTTGTCTTTCTCATGTTTAGTTCTTACGAGTCGTCAGACCAAAATGTGGTTCTTACCTTACCGTAGAGAAGTAAAGAGCTTTTTAGGATTTCTTCAAAAATTTACTCACGGTCATATGGAGATAGTGTAAATCTTTAAATTCAAGCCTTATATCATCCATGATATCGTTTAGCAATTGTAGAGATACAAGACTGAAAGTAACATTGAAGTAAGTCTTCCGATCCATTGCATGAGTGGCACAATGTTCTATTATGTCCCAATAGCTTTTTTATCCTCGGTTAACTAGATCTTGCAGACGTTACCATTGCATAGTTTAACTTAGATCAGTTATTCTTTTTATCCATGCAACATCAGCACGTTTTCCTCCACCTTACCACAGAGACTAATTCTTACGAACCTCTCACTACATTTTTAGGGCATATATCTTGGATCGACGTCAGTGCTTGCTTTGTATCACGTTAGGTCACATGCAACATGGATACAATCTTCGCAACTACATAATTTTGTGTCACACTTTTCACATTTTCGATCTGCTTAATATTAATAGACGTGAAAATTATTCTGTTCTTTCTTTAAATGTAATTTCATGTGATGTCTAACATTGAAACGGTACCTCATTACTTTATTATTTCTCATTTTTCTTAAGTAATGGTCTCCACATTCAGAAGTAGGAATGACTCGTGGTGTAGTGTAACGACATCATGAATTTCATTTAAAATGTTTGAAAATCACTGATACAAAATTGAATTTTCACTGCAGGAAATTGTGAAAACATTTAAAGAAGTTATTTTGCTTCTAGCAAAAATTGGAGAGAGGAGCAAGGTACTTTATTGTCTTTTTTAGCAGAAAGTTGAGTGATCGTTTTTACTTCCGGTGGTAGTGGCACGATATACACGGGAGGTTTATACGTGATCAGTCACAAGACCTTGTTGCAATTAAAAAATGTCATGGAACACTTGACTTTAATTTTCAATGAAGATTTGCAGACAATTAAAACTTCTAGTATCCGTTCCAGTCAACTGCAATATAGCAATATTTAATATGACCTTGACTTGGTTGTTGAACTGTACAAGCTTTTTTTAGAGCAACACACTTTTTTAACCCAAGCCTTGTTTTGCTCTATAGTTTACAATTTAAGATGAGGCTTTGTAATAGTCTCATGTTAAGGGCAGATGTTTTCCGCTTGTTTATTTCCGCCTAGTGCCTAGGTGCTCACCAAAACAGTCGTATTTCATTTGTAAACATAGCTTGCATTGGCGCCCCTGCAGCCTCCTATCCGTAGGATCTCATGTTAGGCAACTTTGATTTTTGGAACACTGTGAACAAATGACGTATCATGTACTATTGACCCTGCGTTAACAAATGATCTCATCTTATGCAGTTTTGAACGTTATAACATTCGAAGAAATAACATATCTAATGTATACCTTTCGGACGGTTTTTCTAACATTTAGGGCAAAGTAAAATAACCTGGGGCAAGAGTTTCTTGTTAACAGGAAGCGCCAACCAACCCTTACATCTTATGTAATAAGTGTTTTAGTACCCAGAAACATCTTGTCCTTTGCTGATTCAAGCCATTTACTCACATAAGCTCTGTTCTTATGAAAAAGCTTTTAAACATGGTGTATTGATAAGTACTCTGGCCTATGGTTCATAAGGAGGACCTATATATAACATGCCTGTAAAACATGCACGGACTTCTTTGTGGTTATATTTCTTCTCAAGCAGCAGTAGATTCCCTTGCGATATGCGGAATCCATCAATAGTATACATTAACTAGAGCAGTGCATGCATACATTGCATGACGATGTCCATTTTGTACCCAATATTTTTAGAATCTAGGAAATACTCTTTACCAGTGTAATGAAGGAAATAAACGTTTGGTAATTTAGACTCAAAATATGGTTCCCTTATTCTCGTTTCAGCTTTACGGTTGATAGTCATATTCTGTTGTTAACTCTGACCTACTGTGAAGATTTGTTTCTTCAGAAGTACACAGTCGATTGCTTCCACTATGGTGTGAAATCAATCATAACGCCAGTAATAGATGTTAAAACTGTGTGGACATAAGGATTTGAGACAATAGAATGAAATCTGAAATACTTTGTATATAATTTGAGGTCGGCTAAATTAGCTGATAATATGAAAGTTCATAGATGATAAAAAGTATATTTTTTTAAGGACATGTTAATGAGCTTAGAATTCGTTACGGAATCTTATTGTTATCACTGTACATTTTGCACTTTTGTATACTGAGAAGCCTGAATGTCGTGAATAATATATAAGATGTTCGGCGTTTTTCTTTATAGGACTCTTACAAATTGCTGAGGTTTTAGATGTTGGTTAAATATCCGTTCTTTGAACAGCATATCCCTGTTGACAGTCTACCGAAGAATAATCTACTTTGCATAAAAACTTTGTTAACTGTCGAATTTTCGTCGCAGTTTTCGTCATTGGTGACCGAGCATTAGTCACCTGTATCATGCCGCGAGAGAGTAGTGAAAGAGATTCTGATAAATGTCCAAAGATTCATTTATTAATAACTTTCACTCCAGTGAAGAAAGATTTCATGGTTTTAGGAAACTTTGTGAGCAAATAAGTTCGAAGTGCCTGTTGAACGTCTTTGCTCGCAGTGTTACCTAACCGTATGGTCGGGCCGTAAATTAGGACGTGAATCAGGTCATGAGAAGCCCTCCTACGACAGGATCACACATGTTTTTCAACAACACATACCCTTGCCATTCAGATACTTCATATGTATGTTTTATGAAACTTAGCGACGAGGCTTTTCAAGTTTTCTAGTATCTTGTCAAGTCTTATCATTGCAAACGCTCTCTTCTCAGTAATAACTACTGCTTTGTACAGATTGATGTACCTGATGGCAATCCTTCCATGGTCGAAGAAAGACTGGTCTCTAGATTGAGATTTCCACCAATGAACAATTTTGAGCTCTGGTGGTGACTAGAGAAAGAAAGTGTGTTGTATCTTGGTTTCACCTAGCACCTATATGACGTATCATACGCCAAGAATGCGTTGGTTACGGGTTCTAATGACGCATATTTTCTCTTTCTCTAATACTTTACTTACTTAAAATCTGAAATCCTTTCATCCCAGTAATCGATGGTTGAATGCGTTTTTATGCAGGGGTCTGAAAAAGCATATCTAAGCCCACAACTTATTTGACATGGAGTTATTGTCACCAGACAAGAAATTATGTTGATACGTTACTGTATGAATAAGACAAATAAAAGATCGAATTTGGTACGCAACGCAAATTCGAGTTCAAGTTGTCTAACAATCAAAAGACAAAGAATTATCATTTTCTGCACGGAGAATGACATATACTTTAAGATGAATACAAGTTTGTCGTTTTGACCTTTTTCTGTTCTTAAGACACAGTGATGTTACTTTTCCTTACAGTAGATATCTTATATATGTTTGCTCCATACAACAAGGAGGGTGTGTGTGTGTTTTTCTTGTGTTTTTTTTAAATCCTTCACTCAATACAAGGCAGAATTGCCACTTCAAGGTATTGAGTTACTTTGAAAGAAGTAGACAGAAAAAGTGAATGGAAAAATAGATGTGATTAAAGACAAAATAATGACAGATTTTCAAGAAGATGGCGATTGACATTAGATTTAAAAGTGTCAAGAACATAAGTAAGAGGAAAGCAGTCTGAAGACACGGAGTTCCAGATCTTGGCAGTCCTAGGGAAGAACCTGTTAGCACATAAATTTCTGTTTGTTTTAGGAATGCAAACAGAAAAGTCGTGCAGAGACTCAGTAGACCGAGTGGTTATTGACCTGATGAAGGGAAGAGGAACCAACTCAGCCAACTCAGGAGAACACTTACCAAAGTAGTACTAGTAGAAAAGACTTGAAGATGCAACATCTTTACGGTGAGGCAGAGGTTGAAGTGTACAGGGTAGTTCAGGGCCAACCGCACGAGAAATTTGTTTTTGGAGCTGATCAAATATGTTGAGATAGCAATTTGGTGCACCAACCCAATGGTGACACCAGTACTCCATGCAAAGCCTGATCATTATCAAGATTTTACACGACTTCAGGGGACAGAAAGGTCACAGGTTGGAAAAGATCCCTAGCCTTCCTTGAGACAGACTTAAATAGGTTAGTCAGGTAAGGCCCCCAATCTAGCCTTGAAGTAAAATAAATGACAAGGAGCTTCAAAGATGATAGATCCTCAAGAAGAAGGCCATCTATGCTAAGAGCCATCTTTAAAGGGTCCTGAGATCTGTTAAAAGATACCAGAGTCTTTCTAGCATTGGAAATCACTTGCCACCTTCTACCCTACTCTACAACAGTCTTTAAGTCAGATTTAAGTTTTGCAGCCATTCTTTCCTGGGATGACACTTGTGATGCCCTACTACAACCAGAATATAAAGTAGTATCATCAGCATAAATTGCAAACTGACTCAGCACAGAATCTGATACATCATTAATGTAAACGAGAAAAGGTGTGGGGTCCAATGTAGAACCTCAGGGGACTCCAGTATTTACTGAAAACAAATTGTATGACTCAAAATGCCATAAGCTCTGAGTTTATGTAAAAGACCTGCATGCCAAATCTTATCAAAAGCCTTGGAAACGTCTGCGAAAACTTTTCTGGAGCAACCAGATTTATCCAAAATTCCCATAGATTCTGTCAGTTACCAAGGTTAGAAGATCAGCAGTATATGTAGAGGAACGAAAACCATACTCTACGTCTGAGAAGAGGCCTATCCTCTCAAGATAAGCCAGCAACTCAATATTAATCAACCTCACAAATACCTTGCTGACAACAGAGAGAAGGCGGATGGGGCAATAGTTCTCAGGAGAGGACCTTCCCCCATTATTCTTAAACACAGAAGAAACTAATGTAGTCTTCCAACATGGAGGGAGACAGGAATCTTTAGACAGGGATTCAAAAGTTTGGATAAGATCGATGAGATTTTAGGAGCACAATTTTTTAGAAGGACAATAGGGACCATATCTGATCCCGAAGCCTTAACAGAGTCAAGATTAGAATCACATCAGAAACCAGCCTAGGATTAATATAGACCTCTCTCAGAGAAAACTGGAATGCTTGGCAAACGTTTTACCAAACAGCGGAGCTTTGTCTGAAGAGGATGTTAACACCGTAATTCCATCGAATAACGGAGGAATAACAGACTTTCCCTTATTCGTGATGCTGTTATGGATTCTCCAAAGGTCACGAGATCCAAGTTTCTGGGTAGAAACAGCCTGCCTATTCTGTTCCAAATACGTTGCTTTTGCCTGTTCAATAATCATCTTGTATCTATTACTGCCTTGTCTGAACCACACTTGAGCCTCCATAGCACGCACACGCTGATATTGATTGTTATCTTTGTTAAAGAGACAGAACCGCGATGATGTTTGCTTAGTCTAATTCGTGGAGAATGTATCAGGTGCTTGACGTATCAAAGTATATTGGATCAGGCTAATGTGTCTGTATATACCTAACCTGACAGATGCATCTGCATATACCAGGTTGATGTACTTGTTAGTAGCAGGCCTGCCTAATTTACATATCGGTACTCTATCTTCCTAATGTTTATCTATGCACCTAATGCCCCAACTATACCTCTATATACCTGCTCTACTTGTTATGCTTTTTCATACTCTATCTTCCTTATGTAGTTATCTATACCCGATCTTGTACCAATTCATATCCTATCTACCAAATGTGTGTATATGTATGTATGTACGTATCTAATTTTCCAAATGTTTCTATATATTCCCGATCTTTCTCATACACCTAATTATGCCTGATGCGCTTGAATTATACCCTTCCGAAAGGATACTGCCTGAACATGTTATTTACCGTACTGTATATTTCGTTTCAGTTGCATCTTACCACATTTATCATAGGGTATCGTGGCCCAATGAAATGAACTCCATTTATCTTAAAAAGGACACCACCAGGGTTTTTCGTGGATGAACATAGCGTAGTATATACAAGGGAATAACAAATTTATCCAGTTCTGTGTGAGATACGAAGTTGTTTTTGCTACACCTGGGTTGAGCTTCTGGTAGAACCAGCATCGAGTGCTTATCAATTGTTCATGTTTATTATTTGTTTTAAGGGGCTTTATTGGTAGGTCAGTCGGAGGAACTCATGTTGGACATTGAAACCTGTATCCCTCCTGCAGATATTTCCTGCGGGAGCGAAGCTAGATTTCTTTGGGTTTATAATGTATTACATAACGTTCTTCGTTATGCTTTAAAGGTTAAATTACTTTGTTATAAATATGAACTATGACTATCTCCTCAAAGGACGACACTTCAGAAACGAAGATATTCTTCATGGATTCATATTGGGCAGAAGGACTACTCGGCGTTGCTGAATTCTTGATTAAGGTATGGATCAGACTGCTTTATCTACCACTTGTATTTATATAATCGATAAGAGGATACCTTTAAATTATGTTTAGCTTAAATAGGCGGAGGAGTTTGTATTTCTCTGTGTTGTACACGGAACTAAGAGATCGGAAACCTTTGAAGTTAGGCAGCACTTTCATTTCGAATTTTAGAGTTTCAGGTCATAGTTTATATCGCCTCCCTTTATTACGTTGTGAGGAGAAATATGTTGTAGTCGGTGGAAGCAGGCTATTGTCGCCGAAACGCATTCGGCTACGTATCAACGTGTTTTAACAAACGTTTTCCCACTTAACCCGATCACTCCATTATTTTTCACCTCCAAGTATGTAGTGTGAACAAAGTATCAACTGTTGTTACTTGTTGCTGATTTCTTCCGTTGGATAGGTCGCCTTCGGAACTGCACTTGATTTACTTCACTGGACAGGGGTATGATACTGTGATGTGAGTTACGGGTTACCTTTATTTTCTTAGAGGCTAGGACGACGACTGTATAGTCGACTCTTAAATGGATGTATGTTGTTTGATTGTACATTTTACACAACTGCATGTCATTTTCATTCCTCAGCGGATATCTCCAGATTACATCATCCATAACTGGGATCTTTGCATAGCGGTGTTTCGTCATTACTTGATGCATCCAGCATCAACAGTTAGACAGTCCTCTAGTAAAATTTTTAAATATCTAGGTAAGTAGAAACCTTTCTATGTATTTTACATTCCGAGGTGCTAATGAGTATAGTTCCCTGTGTTGCCATCCATTAAACGTGTGTTGAGTAGTGGAGAATTAGCCGTGACCTGATATCGTGTTTGATTTCCTTTTAAGTCGTAATTACTGGTTTTACTAGGTGACAACAGAAAGAGTATCAAATAGAGAAGCTTGTACTTAATGATGAGTACTGTGGTTCCAAAACTACAATACAAAGTGTGCTCCTTGAAGAAAACAAGGAGTCAATATCTATTTATAAGATACTAATGAGAAATATATATAGATAGTGTTTAAGACGATCGAGAGAGGGTTGTTTTTCCATATACAGGTCTACCAAGAAAGCCGACCTTTCAAAAATTGGTATTAACTTTCTTTGGTAGCTGGTTTTGCCGATTCTGAGTAATACATTTTATTCTTCCATTTGTAAGAGCTTTCAGTAGTTTCGACCGGAATTTTAACGTGAACCATATATATGGGGCTAAAGTCGTTGGTATGGCAACAATTCCGCTGCAATGCTTTTAGTGATTTACCCATAATGCGTAGAAACAAATGTAGACGAAAGTGTATTTAAATGGATAGTAATCCTTTGTTCTTCCAATCTTTCCCAAACATTTATGTTTTCCCAAACGTTTATGTGTGCTTGCTGAAATATTATTACCGATGTATCCGGAAGTGTACAAAAAACTTATGTATTATTTTTCATTTCTCCCCTCGTAGTCAGTAAGAATTGTTCCGACCCACGTATATCGAAGATAGTTATACAGTCTTTGGCGAACAATTGGGAAACAGATCTCGATGTCGTGACGACAGAGGGAAAAGTACGACATCTGTCAACCTTCCAAGGGCATTTACGCAGGTCTGACAAGAGAGGTATCATGGAAACAGTGGGCATTTCTTACGGTAATTTAACTATTATTTTTTAAAGTGACGCATTGATAATGAATGGTATCAGAGTGGATTATGAATATTATCTTCAATTGGAGAACAAAGTTGGGAGAACATTCAATGTCTACAATCATGGCAAGTGTGCAGCAAAAAAGTGAAACTCCCTGCTCAGGAAGGATGTCCAGACAAATATGTCGCCCTTATGAAGAAGTTGATAAAGCGCAACATCAACCTAAAGATCAACAAATTCAACATCTTCAATTGGAGAGCAAAGTTGGGACAACATTCAATGTCTAAAATCAGCTACTCATGTGGCCCAGCGTTTTTATTATCGCTGAGATTAATTTGCATCGTCGCTCTGTGGTACATCTGTCTATTTTCTACAGGTCCCTCTATAGTCAATGCAGCCAAGAGCTTTCATTTTCTGTATCTTCCTGAAAGACTACCCATGATGTTACTCCTTCTTAAATGAAGCTTCATCTTTTCTCTGTTGACTTTCCAATGGTGAATATTCTGGCTTAAAAGTCTTCTTTCTTCCCCCTCCCTCCCCAGACAACTCTTATTTCTTCCCAGTTTTGGCTTGCAGGGATATTTTGATACGGAGGGGGTGGATTGAGCAGTTTCGCGGGGTAAACCCCGTAGCTTAATTTTCTTAGCCGTTTTATTGTTTAGTCAGCCTCTAACGTACCAACTAACTTATTTATGTCCTAAATGCTCTTTGAATTTGTTGATCTGTAAGTTGATGTTGCGCTTTATCAACTTCTTCATAAGGGCGACATATTTGTCTTGACATCCTTCCTGAGCAGGGAGTATTACTTTTTTGTTGCACACTTGCCATGATGACCTGTATTTGCTGCAGTGAAAAGCACTGCACGTTTCTTTCTCTACCGAAGATATAAAGTGATAGGTAGCGAAAAGTTTGCAACTAATTTGAAAAAGAAGGCTGACAGGCTTAAATTAGAAAACTGGGAGATCCTGGTTGGCGTGAAGCGCTAAAAATTTAGTTTAGGGCTCTGAAATAGCCGGGTTTTTGATGTAAGAAGAGGGAAGAAATACGGAAAGATCAGGGAAGAATTACAAAGCTGTAAAAATGGCTATTATTTATTTATTTCTTCCCTGTTTTTGAAAAAATCCTTATATCTTACCATCCCGGGGGCGCTGTTTGCCAGAATATTCACAATTGTGACTTTCCTAAGTACAGGGCGTCTACTTACACCTTCACCGCAGTGCTGCTCTCCGTAATCCTCATCTTTCGTTTCGTTGACCGCTGTCACAGGCACATGCGTATGGTTGATTACACAGCTTTGTTTCCACAATCTGTGTACTCGCAGTACAGGGAGGTTGCATAGGTATACTTTGGGACGACCTGAATATCTTCTACAAATTGTTTATATTTTGTTGTGTTATTATCTGGAAAAATGTGAATCAAGTCCGTCTGTTGTATATATTTCGAAGGCGAGTGGTAAATGAAAAAAGCATATAAAGTTAAAGCTTCGAAACTCAAAACTCAAACTTATTATATTGGATATTTTTGTGTCAGTCTCGATTTTGTTCCTAGTGTTCCGACTCAGATAAAGTCGTTTTCCCTCAGGCATAACGTAAGAGAGGGTTTTTATTGTTTTAAACTGCCCATAAGAATCTAACCGTTTAGACCATCTTGGGAAACTTGAGCACTGACTGAAACTCTACGTTAAACTGTGTTTTTGAAAGTCAATACCAGCCCAAGTTTTTCCGATCCGCCACTATTAGTTACCATGTTTAAAATTCAGTCAATATAAAGTTGATATTAATGGCTTTCACAAAAATGAAGTTTCGTTAGTGCAGCTGATTGTTTTGGCCTTAACAGATAGAACCTCCGGCTAAAAACTACTAACTGTTGATTTGGTGATTTAAAAAATGTGCGTGATTCCTGCAAGTATAACACTTCGGAAGATTTATAGGGATCTCTAGCTTCCCCAGACGGTAAGAGCTTGCTTGAGTTCCTATACTTCCTAATAACTGGTGCTCGCTAATTGGGCTCGCTCCTAGTTAGTGATGGCACTTTTTTGTCTTTTTCTCATAGATAATGCACTACTGTCCACATTTTGGGAATGGAGAGAAGGACGCATGCTGGCCTATGAACTTATTTTCAAATACTTAATAACTAGTCACATACATTTCTGTTTCCCGCAATGTTTCCTGTACAGAGAAGGACCTCTTATGCACGCCTCTGTGGATGAGAAAGCGTTTAAGAGGTGAGGAAGGAAGATAGATTCACTTGTGTAACTAATAAGAGCATGTAATGTACGGTTTTCTCCACTACAGGTACTTGAACATAGCGATAAAGTTTGTCTGTTCGAAGGTACCCCCTCTCTGCTTGTCTGTGTTTGCAAACCATACACTGGGGTTCAGGAGACAGCTGCGAATAGTGAATGCAACTTGGGCAAAAGAGATATCGGTCACAATCATTAACTTATTTTGGCATTTCCCCACGCATCTTCCATCTTCCATCTCTTCGTCTGAAGGTTTCTTTTTCGATTCCCCCGTGATTGTATTTGATAAAATGTTGAGATAAATCTCTGTCGAACTTCGATACGAACTAGTACCGATCATGTTCATGGTCAAGGATCTTTTGATGCATGACGTTGCTAATGTAGCACTGGGGTTATTTTTACCTGTAGGGCAAGAAGGACCCTCTTTGATGTTTGATGTTTTTTTGGTTGCAAGTTATATTTAGTAAATTTTGCTTGTTTAGGATTGCAAGATATTCTACAGACAACTTGTCAAGAAGTGTCCGAATGGTATCAAGAAGAAGTGACTACGGAGTTTCATATCAGCGTTCATTGACGATAGAGGTAGGGTAGCACACATCTGTATGAAAGGTGTTTGCAGGTTTTGGTTCTTCATTCTTATAACTGTCATCTTGTTTCTTCAGTGACACGATGTATAGAAATGAATATCATAAATGACCGTAAAAGCTTTTGAGTGGGCGTGTAATCGGCCACGGGTGCTTAGGCAGACTTGGGCGCTTATTAAACTTATACTAAAGATTTTAAGAAGAGCCAACAACAAAAGTGCGAGACAAGTAATTTTTTCTGGACAATACTTGGACTGCCAATGATACGTTATCAATTCATAACCCTTCCCAAGGAGGGGTTTTTTGGACCTTTTAAAAAGATATGGGATACTTTGTCAATTACACGGAAGCCCAGTAAAATTTGTTTTATCTTGCTTTCTTATTCACTTCGAAACTTGGCTCATATCACTTTTAATCTCTTAAATGCCCACACGTCATTGAAATATGACCATGTTATTACTAAAATATTTATCATCATAAGCTATTAAAAAAGCGATTTCTCAGACTTTTAAAACTGGGGCCTTTGTTAGTTGTAATCCCGTTATACACTTTAAGATAGTGTTTCTTTCCGAAAATGGGATGATTTTGCTGTCATTCTAGTTGGTTTGCCGCCTAGAATGTGTTACTAACCGCGTATGAAAATGAGGTCAAAGCTTGACATAAGGGGTATCATTGAAATTATTTTTATGCCAAAATTGTCACAATTATGTATCAGTGAGTTACGATGCGCGTCTTTAAAGCTCAGTAGATTACTGTGAAATTGAAAGAGAATAGGAAGTTTAGGATACGGTTAGTATCGACATCTTGAATTAAGGTTAGTGAATGCTGCCAATGCGCAAAACACTTGGTAGTTCCATTGTTGCTTACAAAGGAAGTCTATTTGTTGTGTTTAATTCTGCTCAGGCGAAATGGGGGGAGTAAACAAACTTTATCGCGTATGAAACAATTTCCAGAAAGACTAGGCACTTATTCGTGCACGCTTAATCGGTATTGAACGTAACCGTCACACAGAAAAGCTACTTAACTGTCGTAAGTGAAGCTTCGGTATCGAAGCCACTGGTTTACACAGCATTTTGAGCTACATGTATTTATTAAAACGAGACTTCAAGACATAGAGGCAATGAGCCTTCTGAGAAGTCCATTTGCCAATACATTAATTTTTTAATCGCTTGTACACATCGGTAAGATTGTTGCGTCTTTCGATCTCCTGGTATTTTAATGCATCCAAGAAGGGAAGAAGGGGTTTGATTTCTCTTTTCCAGAAAACACAACCTTGCTACAGAAGTTCTTCGTTCTAACCTGAGCGCAGATGAAGTAATGCTGCCTTTCATTTACATCTCTGAAAGTATTGACATACTCTCTTATAAATGTTCTCGCTGTCACCTGATACGTAGTTTGAACTTGGCATCAGCCAGTGATTACCTGACTGTTGATTTTGGGGAGAGAAACTGCCGACGTCATTCTACTATTTCAGTGTAGTAATGTGGCATTCACTTGTATGCCAGTATTTAATTCTTTATCTCGCTGTAAGTACATTTTCCCTCACATTACTCTTTATAAAACAATTGTACGTGAGCATTACCCTAGTAGGGGTATGACCGGTTATTTTGCTGAAACCCTCATTTTGTAGTATAACTCACCTGTTCCATCGCGTCTGACTGCAGAGTTTACGAGAGACAATATTTGGCCAATGAAACATACCTTCACAATATGAGACAGATCATGAGCATCATGAGACATTAATTAGACTTAAACATTAATACTTACCACTTAATAGGAATTAGCTGATCGAGAACTGAGAAACTGATTTACTATCTCAGAGTTTAGTGAACGAATTTTGTTAATCGGTTTCCTTAAAGGAGATATTCTGAGGTTTACGGCTACTCAATTTATTAGATTGTAAGAGTATTTTATCATGAACAGATGTCAGTATAATACCTAACGTATACAGTAGAAATAGAATTTCATGAATCTGTCATCGTTTTCGCGTATCCCTTTGTTTCTCACTGCTCCATTTCACAGGTTTTGCAATAGCAGGATAAAGACGTTCTCCAACGTTTTCTTGTGCAGTCTCGAAGACACCTCTTCTTGTTCATTAATTTTAAAACCGTTCAGGCCTCTGGTTACAAAAATCCGCCTTTTAGGGATCGTGTTGTTGCATTGATCGAGTCATAAATAGTTCACCTTTCCTTAATCTAAGGCTTTTATATACGTAAAATGGCCACGGTAGAAACTGACTAAATTATCTTCATTTGCCAGAATATGGTACGAAAAGCAATTGCCATAGCGAGTCGCCACTCGCCTTGGAGATGAGTTTTATCGTAACAGGGATACAAGACGTTTGACAATATATATATATATATATCACATTGTTTGGAAGTTATAGAACACATTTACCTGAGCTTCTTTGCTTACTGTATATTCTTATTTACGTAGGAAGGAGATCACAAAATGAGATCAAAGCGACGCCTAGTTTCAACACAGGTAAGGTATATTAGGCTATCGTTAAATTCATCGAGCCCATCTATTGCGACGTGTTCATGGTTACTGTCTGATAGATGATGGTTTTTAAATTTCAGAAATAAATGGTAATTTAACAATAAAAGTAATTTCTGGAGTATAGGACCATAAGCGCCATAGCTGATTATGCCGTGAAAGCAAACTGCCAGTGGCGACACCAATAGTGTATAACTTTCTGGCTAGGATTGGCCTTTAAGTATGTTATGATACGCCAGAATCAAGTAAATCAAGGAGGATTTCAAGAACATGATGAGTTGATCATTAATCAGAATTGCACGATGTATGTATTTGCATTTAAGTTCTTAAAATTGAAAGATTACAAGAAGATACAAACAAAATAAGCATGTAAGATTATGTAATGCATCTTATCACATTTAGGACGAATCTTCAATTTCTACCAACTACTTCAATTAAGTAAAAGAAGAAAGTTTGTTTGTAAATAGGCCAACTGTGTGATTGTGCCAGCTTTAACAATTGCTTTAAAAATTCATTGATATTCCCGCATACATGCACAATCACATATCATGCTACATGGATCATGCTAATATCCCGAGATAGTGTACCTATGAGATCGACTTTGTGCATAACGTGTTTGTACCTAAACATATGCTGTGTACTGTCAATGCTCGAGATAAAATTACGTTCTCCGTTTGGATGTTCCTACTACAGTTTCGTATCTCTTGTTTGAATCTCCTCTGTATAAAATTGTCGTATTTAAACCTCCTTTAACCAGCACCAGTAATATGGAAATCACACAGTTCTCATGTTTCAAACCTCACGCTCAGTAAACACGAAAAATATGCTTCTACAAGTGTTCGTCTTTATGTTGTACTGACATTGCAGGTATGATTTCCATCTATGGAGAAACGTT
>JAAAKL020003069.1:0-24097 GCA_010016065.2 Carybdea cf. marsupialis auct. non (Linnaeus, 1758)
ATAGTGCAATAGTTAAGTCGGCTATCCGTGAAAGCCGACCCCGAATTCTCACCACTACCAGCAACCTAATTTTTGTTCGTTCCCTATCAGCTTTAACAGCATAGGATATCTGAAGTTCTTAAATTACTTTTTGATAACCTTGTAATCGCTGTTTCAAGTCCCTCAGTTTTTAGATATTTCTTCTGTCTTTATAGACATACACATATCAGAGAAGCAAAATGGGACAAAATCAGCTTCGGTATTTGTGTGATGCAGCGATGTATAATGATATTTTAACTCAATTAGGAGGTCAAAGTACTTTCAGGAGTTAAAATGAGATTATTCGTCAAGAAACCAAGAAAGTCACTAAATTTACAAGCTGGATGATTAAACATTTTGATAAAATCAGAATGGTTAGGTTGTTGCAAAGTCCATGAAAACTTTCATTTTATTCCGGGTAAATCATTACTGTCTACTTGCGTTACTGCAGAGCTCATTATGACGATATTTCGTACTCGTTTAGAACAAAGTGTAAAGATATGGAAATTTCCTCTGCCATTATAGAGATCTATTGTAATATATTGTATTGTAATATGCAATGAAGTATTGCCAGTTCCTGTGTTGCCGTGGCTCTGGGAAAGGTCCTTCTGCTGTGACAAAAACGGAAACTCGAACGTCAGGAAATCCTTGTCTTGGGGCATAGACTTAACTCATTGAATTATTTTATTGAGGAATATTTTACCTGGTAGCAATTCAGTGTATTTGTAGCAAGATTTTAACACATTTATTACAAAGGCAGAATTAAGATATATATTGCTTATTGGCTAGGAAGTCGATTTAATTTATACGCGTGGTACCTTTAAGTGGGACTTATTTGTTGATCATTAAGTAGAAGCACGACCTTGTCTTAGAGTTAACCTTCACCACTGTTGAGAACCCCTCCTTGATACAAAGAACATATATTTTCCAATATTTCAGTTACTGCAAAGTCTCCCCGTCCCCACGAAACACACACGTTATTTAAGCCATAACTATGTTCCCTTTGTCAAATTTTTCAAAATGCAATTGCAGCATTCTGTCTTGAGGGCTCTTAATATTGTAGAATCAGATGATATCAGAGATTTACTACGTTATACAAGTAGGTGCACAAACAATTACTGAGCCGACAAGGGATGCCTCACCCAACTAAAGAATCTTAAGTTAAAGGTTTGCTGTACAATGTATGAACACTAAATATCTTCTGACATTTGCATACATACATAAACCAAGTACCAATAACAAATTTTTTGCTCTTTAATGATATTACACGTCAAATTCAGAACTGTACAAACACTATCACATTTCAAAATAGAAACCTCTCGCTGTCCCATCTCTGATGCTGTCCCTGTTGATGACATATTTTTCTATTGCTCTTGTATCTACTCAAATTCGAGGAGCTTCTTGTTGTCGACAGTTGCATGATGACGGTTCAGGTTCATTTGACGAACATGCGGTCCTGTACCGAGAGAGGCATCTGAGATCGCATTCACGTTGTTCCGTTATTCTGTTTTCCTGCTTATTTCATGTCATGCTTGACAGAATATCGCATATTTACCTCTGCCTTCTCCGAATTGTAGTGTTCAACTATAACTAAACCTCGTCACTGTGACATCAGTTAGGTTGTCTCCATCGGCCAGATTCTCTATCATCCGGCTCCCTTAAACTATGAGGTGTTTTTAAGACGACACCACTACCCTACATTGGTCGCTGATACACATTGCAGTGTTCATCCATCCTTTAAAAGCTCTTGGTTTCGGTGCTGCTAGGTTACCCCGAAGGCCACCTGATCAGGCACTCTCTGATAGGTGGTTGATGAGGAGGCCGGTTAAGTAACAGACAGTCCCACCATGAAACATGTAGTATTAGCTTACGTGGTACTAGTAGCAAAAAACAACCTACTTGACTCCTGATTTAGCCAATATCAACAAACTAGGGGCCCGTTGTACGTCTACGGATTCTCTAGTGTTCAGCGGCCGTGGGCTAGAGGTTAAGGAATCGGACCCACATTCCAGAGGTTTTGGGTGAGAACCCCACCTAGCCTGTTATAAGGACTATCGGTTGGGGAAGGCAACGGGAGACCACCCCTGTAAATGTTCTCTCTCCCCAGGAAAGTGCTCAATCAGGCTGGCCAATTATACTACGCTCGAAATCTAGTATGCCACCAAAAAAGTGTCCAGCGAGGTTTCTTGAGGAAGGTTTCGAGGAATTTGTAACCAGTCTCCTGTGGAACTTTCTTCGGCGCATTCCACAACCACCACAACAATTTCGTATCAGTGGGTGCTAGTGTCAGCTGTGCCGTAGATACTAATGTTGTATCTTGAGTTCTCAAACATCCGAATAAGTTATGGCTGATTCATGTATACCAGAGGAACTCAGAGACGTAAAGGAGAGATTAGAGAAGCTGGTGAAAGGTGTTGAGATTATTGGATGTCACATGCAAAACACACAGATACGGTTAACGTAAGTCCGATTACTGATTTGAAATACGTACTAATCCTGACGTGCTAGGCTAGTAAGTGGAAGTGAAATGCCGTTTAGATCGCCGGTTTAGTAATCATCTCGGTCTTTGCTCTTAACAGGAAGCGAAAGACATTTCTCCTGATTTGATACCATTATAGAATGTAGGCCTATATAGTATTATAATGCGGAAGTGTGAGAAAATCAAACTACTTGAATCCTATCATATATGATATGCCCAGGCCAAAGCAAGTAGGGTCTAACCATACGTACGCATACCGGTACGTGGGGTTTAATAATATTTACAAATTGCTACAAAGCGATTCTCCCTCGGCAAAGTAGATTTAATTGGCTTACGAGTGCGCTTAAATCTATAGCCTACTCTTTATAGGCGGCCCATAAGTGCAACGCCAGCAAGTTATATTTTGCCAATTTTTGCTCATTTGTAATGTAACCACTACAACATAAAGGATTTTAAAGGAGGAGATACACATCTACCACATATAAAACAAAAGCTACTATGATAACAATTTTACATACTAAGGTAGCATTTTATCACAGAAATTATGCACTGTAGTCTGTAAGAAGGGGAACATTTCTATAACCTTAAAGGCCTTGTTTCAGTTTACGAATTAAAAAAGAACATATTCACATTATGATAGCTGCCACAATCTTCTTTAATGTCATGAATAAAATGAACAATAATTATAGAGCTCTTTACTACTCTGACAATGTTAAGGCCATTAAACTATACAACATATGGTTTTATTTGTCTTCGGTTCTCCAGTAGCAAAACATGCAAGAATTATTGTATATATATATAGTTTATAATTAAAACTCTGAGCTCACTCTAGGGTTGCTTCCACATATTTGTTTTAATATCATGGCAAGGTTTAAAGTCAAGCTGGCTCTCTTGTGTTGGTACAAACCAAGAAAGATGCAACAGGTTGCAAACAAAGTTGTTGCACAAATTTATCAATGTGTTTGGATTATGGCACATTACACTCTTTTAAGGCAATTTGCATTACTTGAAAACAGAATGAAACAACATACAGGATTGTGTGCTACACGGTTATAGAACGGTTATAGAACTATTTCACAGTGAAAACAGTAATTAAATTATAGATATACATCTTATTTTCTTTCAAAATCAGATGATCTTGATCAGCATTTACTAGTGTGTATCGAATATCACTTAGAGTAATGCATCCGTTTTTGAGTACCTGTCTTGGTATTTTGCAAGGTACGTTAAGCTGATTATAAGGAACTTAACTGTTACCAAAAATTGCAAAAGTAGACCAATTATGTCACCACTGTCATCTTAAGCATTTATCATTGTACCACATTGAGCCCAGCAAGTATATAAAAGATATTTTCACTTTATTTACTTAATGGTCAAATAAACTATTTCAATTTTAGCAGAAACAAGTTAGCATTTCAGTCACTGAGGTATAAGGGTAATGTTGTCCCTTAATAGTTGAGACAAAACAAAAACATTTCTTTATCAGGCAAGAACATAAAATTTCATGAATTCTAGAAGTAGTGCACATGTAGTACCATTATCTATTTATAACAAAAAAGGAAGTGGCTCAGAGTTAATGTTTAGCATTTAAGAAAACTGTCAAAATACCCTGATATTAAGTGACAAATGAAAACAGTACTAAACATACAATTTCTCAAGGGATTTCTTAGCATCAGTCCAATCTGGATTTTTTTCTCCTTATTCTTCAAGTATAGAGCCTGGTCATTGTATGATGTCAATAAACTTGAGACATAGTTGTCTCTTTCAGGAGATCCCAAAATGAAGATTTAAGAGATGAGTAGTGGTTAGAAACATTGTCAGTTTGTGACTCACTTATATGCTCAGCACAAGTCATTATAACTACAAAATATGATCACCTATGAAACTGAACTATGACTTTATAAATCTTCACATTGAAATCAGAGCCTGAGTGTGTTGCTTGTACTTTAATCTGACATGGTAGTCTTGTAACATGAAGAATGTTTGAATTTGACTTCTTCCCATGCTCACTGTACTGACACATGTAACAATGACCTCCTTTTGTCAGCTTCATGTCTAATCTTCTGAGTGTATATCTGCCCCCTATATTGCAAAAGCATGATCTGTACTGAGTAATCAATCCTCTTTTCATCCTTGAAACAACCATCAACACACTCATCTTAATGGATGATTATTTTCTACATTCACCATTTTTATTAACATATTGCAACTTAAAGTTGTTGTTGTGGCTTTATTAAATAAACTGGAAAGCAGGAGTAGCTTTTCACCTTCAAATGGTAAATGTTTTATAGTCCTTTGGCAGGGAGAAATTCATGACTTCTATTACTAAAAGTGTACAGGAGTACCAAAATGTGTCCATATAGATGTATGCATAAGCTCCAGATTTGCTGGCTACCAGTAAGTGTACTTAAATACAAAATATACGTGCAGGAATTCATAAGCAACTTAAGTTGTAAACACAATATTTATCAGCCTACTAAAACAATACGTAAGTACTAAATATATAGGCAAGTCAAAACATAATTAAGCAAACTTTTCCACCAATTTTTTACGCAGAAACTCTTAAGGCTACTTCAAATTCCAGATCTATTATAATATATGCTCAAAATTTCTACACCCTCGAAGAAAGTTCAATTTTCACTATAGTAGGTGTCCACTCTTGCTTCAGTTCTTTGGACAATTATGCCAATAGGTATAGTAAGCATGTCTAGCTCTATAGTTAAACTTTTGTTATATATACTATACTATATACTATATATATATACTATAGTTAAACTTTGATTATAGGTCCAATATATTCATCTGGAAGGACATTTAAGAATATAAAAATATATTTTAAAAAATAGTCCTAAGTACATATAGCTTTAGGCTTACAGCCAGAACTAAATTGTGGCTCTTAACATGATTTCATGAATGAGGTGATGCGTAAAACAGGTTTAATACTGTTGACAACTTCTGTCAGGCAACAGACTACAACAGGACATTACTACCAGCAGATTACTGTTTTACAAGCATGGGATTTATCATTGCAAGACATTGATAGCATTTTACACTTTGTTTATTTAATGTCACATCAGCCATCATTACACAATTTACGAAAACACAATTTCAACAGCCATTCCCAATTTGAATAGTAGATAACCCCAGAACATGTCTCATTTGCAAGACAATTCATCTACATCACAATGTTAAGTTTATATCTCTCCTTATCCCACTCAATTTGAAGTTCAATGTGTGCAAAATTTGAGTGGCCTTTCCACGTAATTTCACACTTATATATCTTCTTTTCCCGTTTGAGATAGAAACAGAAATCCTGAGGCCGATAAAACTTTACAACCCTCACACCTATGTTTGTTATGGTAGAATGGGCAGGTCAAAGGAGAAATGATGATCATGAAGTCAATAAGCAGATAATAGTTATAAATGTTTTCCCTTAGCAGACGCCCCAAAGTGTACCTAAGGAGAATAACATTAAACACATTTTGTATTGATGTATTTTAACAGCAAATCTTTTTTTAAAAATTCACTAGTTTTCTATGTTTGTAAGCACTTTGTTCACTTTGTATTCAATACTAATTAGATACTGAAATGCTAAAGAGAAGTAGGCACAAATTGTAACTGGTGGTATGAACTAAGTTTAAATAATTACTTCTCAGGTCTAGTTGAGCTGCTGACAAACTGCATAAATTCTTGATTTCCTGTGTGAAACCTTTGTAATGTAATCGTACAGTGGAATCATGATCATGGTCATGATATGCTAGTACTTTGTGAGCCATGAGTACAGGAAATGGTACCTGAAAGTAAAAAGTGTTGAAACAACTTTATGGACCTTGAAAGACCATTCATTTCCATGTAATGTAACAGAAGTACACAATTCTCAATGTCTGTCTTGTGTAAATCATGTCCAATAAAATCAAGATGTCAACATAGACTGGTGTGGTAGATGTATGCTACCAGAGTTAATTTGCCCATACATGTTGCATTTTAGGAGAACACCTTATAAACAAGTGGTGTGTCAATTCCAGTTTCCAGATGGATATCCAGATGAACCAGTTTTAACAGAATTGAAGAGTAAAGTCTTTTCTGCAAGAGTTTTAGACATTATGTCCAAAAGGCTTGATGAAGAAATAAAGAAATTTGTTGGGCGACCACAGGTAGGACCTTGTCAATTGGTTAAATCAAAAGGTATTGATTTTCTTCATTAAATTACGTATGATAGTTATCCTTTGAAGAGACTACTGGTGATACAGATTTCCAACAAACAAGAAACAACACATTCATAATAGTGTAATTTAAGGCATGTTTGAGCCATTGGAGCTACATGGAGCAAAAGTTAGAACTTGTTTTGATTGTACATGGTTACTAAGAATCTACTGTGGAATCTTACAAATATGATTCATGAAACATCTTGGCAGATTACAGGAATGCTGTAAGGCTAAAACAGAAATTTAAACAATCCCAGTACATTGGTGATTGGAATGAAAATGTATTGCAATGGCTGATCCGCATCCATACTACAAGTGATAGAGTACCTCTTACTCTCCCATGGTGGCAGTTTGCATGTGCCTGGTAGGGTTTTTCTGACACTCAATGGAATTTGTTGCACTGTGTGATTGCAGGGAATTTGTTGCACTGTGTGATTGCAGGGAATTTGTTGCACTGTGTGATTTTTAAGTTGTTAGCAGTCTACAAAGTGAGTACCACATTGGATTAAAAGTGATAAAGAACATTGCTAACCTTATGTTTTGGCAGCACATCATTACTAGCCCTAGAAAAACAGCATTGATAAAATAAAATAAAAACCTGAGGATTGGAGGTGTGAAAGCATTTGGACAAAGTACTCTTGAGCTTGTTTGGAAAACCTGTAGGAAATGCCCCTTGCCATGGAAGGCAGAGGTACACAGGACTTGGGGTTGGTCCCAGAAAAGGTTCTGTGGACCTCTTGACCTATCTCAGAATGGCTCTTTTAACAAAATATAGGGGACAGCTGTTGTTCCTGAGCAGAATGCTGATGTTACTCACTGCAGCAACGAGTTTAAAGTTTGAGCAAATACACTTAGCTCTAGAAACTGGGCGATCAATTATATTCAAGTATTAATGAGTACCGTTAAAAGAATCCCAGGGAGTATACGAAGCAGAATACATAACACATGTTTAACGTCCCATCACAGATTCCCAGTGACCATCTACACTTTACAAGGGTGATTAATATTGTATTTTATTATTGCCATGTTTAACTCTGATGAGAAGCAGCTCAAAGAAGCTTTTAGTTACACATATTTTAAGCGTGTTGTTACTTGCTTATCAAATAGTTATCATTGATTTCAGACTAGTGTCTATGTGAATATTTTAGCTGTAAGGTCCAAGAATAAATCAGTCATCATCATTGTCATCGTTTGTTTTTATTTTCATTATGGTTAACATCAACATTATTATTACCACTGTCATCATTGTGGCAGTCCTTAGTATCAAACTGATGCAGAGATAGATTTCAGCACAAAGTAGTAAGTAGTGTGGGAGTTGTCACAGCTCAAATCGTTTGAATCCACCCCAGAACAACAAATACGTTTAAACGCATTCTCTAAACATTTAATCTTGGCCATGATCTCAATCTGCAGAGATATTCATCCTTTTCTATAGCTAATGTTACATCATCAGTATATCTAAGGATTTTGATGTGAAGTTCTTAGATTCTGATTCATATCTCTAGTCAGCTTAAAATGTCTTCTGTGTATTGGTAGAGTGCTATTGGTGAGTAAAAACAACTCTCTCTCACTCCTTACACTTAACTCAACTGCTTCACAGTCTTCTAGTCTGATTCGTGTTACAAAGAGTCAATACTTGTGCGTTTTGCGAACATTTCTTTGTGTTCAACTCCTTTGAAGACTTTCTTGAAGTAAATGAAACTGATGTATGGAGGTCTCTTCGTACCCAAGATTGTCAAATATGGAGTGGTACTTAATTAATGTATTGCAATTACCTGTCCATAGTATCCAAGATGTATATTTATGACCTACACATGTATTATCCAAATATTAATAATGCTCAAATATTTATCTTTTTTGTAGATAATATCCGTTGTAAAATTCCTTAGCAGATTTTTTGAAGAAAATCCATTACTTGTTTGTTCTGAAGAAGTAACAAAAATAAAAAAGAACCTTGTTCAGGAACAAGATGATTTAAAATTAAAACAGAAGGCAGGAGTGCTTAGTTACCGCATAGTACAAGACAGGTAAGAAAGTCACCTGTGAGAGATATATTGTAGTAGTGAAATTGACTGATTGGTCCTCAAGATCATTAAGAAAAGTGGCAATTTTGTAGTCAAATACATTCCACAATTTATGTCAGTAGAAGAGCAAGAGTAGTAATTGTTCATCCCTTAATCGTCTGTAGCATCGAGATATTTATTGCCGTAAATCAGTGCGTATCCAATACTTGCGGCAGTGGAATATTAACCAAACGGAGGTAGAACATTTGTTTTGACAAGAGGTGACAAATATTATTGTGTAGAACTGGAAGAGGCAATTGCTGCACCTGATTCACTTGGAAGGTATCTCCTGATCACTTTCTCGGAGATCACAGCTTTTCACTGCTTTAAAGAATCTTGACATCCTGATGTATCAAAGTACGGATGCAGGGTACAAGTATACACTGTTTGAATAGAGGACATGCTAAGCCAGAAAATGAAATAGAAGAGGTTGTTTATCAGAATAATACTGTATTGATGACTTCTAATGCGATTCCTGCTAATGTATTTTGGTCTCAGTTATTACATATAAAATTACCTTCTATTTAAGATCAGTTTGGGAAGACGTTAAGCTATGAAACTCGTTAGATAAGTAGGTTGAAATGAGATGAAGCACATGAAAAAAATCAAATTTGAAGTCTATTAATTGATCAATAATTAAGATAGTACTTAAATTAAAAGTTTGTGAGGAAAACAAAGTAGCCTCGAATGTCTGGAAAGTAACTCGAATGTCTGGAAAGTTGTTTGTAGCGAATTGGCAGAAGAGAGCGCTAACTTTGTAGTTTTCTTTTTCCATGCCACGTTCTTGTACAATAATCATTCTTTCGATTTCTGAACTGTCTTCCATACCTAAATAACTATGTTAAAGAAACGGGTTTGTTTTCAATCTTCTTGCCATTTCAAAACATACTTGGTCGTCCAATGGCTTATGAATACATTACATTGCAACAAAGCAAATGATACAACTTACAAATTACAGGATTCCAGAAAATTCAAAGAAAGAGTGATGATTGTCTGATATCGAAAATAGGGTCATAGTACGGGGGCATCTTTTTACTTTATCATTATGTTGCATTTATATATAAGTTTAAAGAATGTAGCCAAGACAAGTTTTGAAAAGTATAAAACTTAGATTCTAAAGTTTGCAATGAAAATGACATGTCTTGATGACAAAACATTGATGACGCCCAAAATGTAATCAACCGAGTCATCAAAATTGGTAAAAATCTCTACAAGGAACAAACGTTGAATTGCAAAATTTCAGACCTGTGGCACACGTGATTTTGAATATAATTTTAAACGTCTGAGTTCGGCCCACCTACCACCCACGAACCCCCACATGGCAAGTCTGTATTACTATTTAGAGTTCAGTTACTATTTCGTTACCTCTTTATCTGCTGTTATGAGAATGTGCGCTGATTTACAAACGAAAAATTTTGCTCTTTTCCGTTCGTTCCTCTACTCTTTTGCCCTAATTTTAACATGATTTAATGTTAAGTTTTCCTCTCTTGATAAAATTACCACCTTCTGTTTGGCTGTCTTTACCTCCGATTTCATCATCGGTTTTAAATTCCTTTTCAATGCGCCATGACTCAGATTTTTAATATTTACACTGAAGATTCCACATCTTCTTACGTTCTTATATTTAAAACAAATCAAACATTTTCTTTGTTTAACTCTCACACTGCAATAGGGTTTCTTTTGGCAGTTCACACTTCATCACTTTATTATGCGACTTGGGTTTCTGGTTGAATGATGCATCACTGAAAATGTTATTTGATACTTGCTCTACTGCCAAATGCAGACACACATAGTGTCTTCAGGTTACAATTTGCAGAGGTGTGTTAATGGGCCAAAGAAATGCAAAAATTGATGGTTATCTAAGAAAGCTACTGAGTTACATAATCTATGTAAGATTAAATGTTTTTGAAATCGTAGGGGAAAATATTTAGGTAAGAAAAGGTAGAATTAGTCAAGGCTAAACCTCCTATGATGATAGGATTCAATTTATGCGATGTAACGGAAAGGCCCGCAGACCAAGGTAATGGGGCTGTTCTATGCAGTGAACAAGGTTTTACTCATTTCTTCGAGCATATGTATCAAAACGTCTTTCTTGGGGGTTTTTCAATGCTTATGGCTGATATGAGTAATAACAGAACTAACCAACAGGCACTTTTGGCTCTTCATTTAGTAAACAAGGTAGCTTCCATTAGTCCCATCGCCTCTCCTGTAAATTGTTTTCCACTTAAGATCAACAGTGTGTCGTACAGTTGATTCTGTGAGTAATAAAATCATATTTCATTTAATCAGATACTACCTTGATGTTCGAATAACTGTCCCGGAGCAATACCCAACTGAATGTGTCAGGTACGTGCCTCACATTGTTATACATGGAGGTAATGGTGCTACTTATGTAGTGTAAAGGTCGATGTCGTGTTACGTATTGTCAGTACCAACGACCCATTTTAATTGCCATGTTATCTCATGGTTTCCTCCTGCCTTTAATGAACATGGCCAAGATTATATCTTTCCACTTATCTCACATATATATTTACAAACCTGCTCTATTCTTAAACCTTAAAATACACAGTAATAGTAATTAATGTTTTAACAAAATGCTTAGTTCTACATGGTCACAGATATTTAGACCACAACTGAAACGAAATGTAACTTCTATTGTGGACGAAATGTGGGGACGCACCATGGGTTATCTGGAGCGATTCACCTTTAACTCTTACATAGATGTTAGTTCGAGTTCGAGTTAGAATTGCATACTCCCCGTTTTAGTGAGATTCATGATGTTGATGCTGATCTGTCTTTTTTGTTTACTTTCCTAAATACTAGGAAGAAAATGTATACGGATGACCTCTTCCGTATAGTAGGTAAAGCTATGTCTGCTTTTCACTTGGCCGTTCTAGAATCCGTCCAAATCAAAGTAAGAAAACCATTGCTTTGTAGACAAAAAGAGTTTGTCTTCTCATTTGGCCTTTTTGTTTAACCATTCAGTTCCACGTACACTGATTGGTCAAACAACCGAGTTTTGATTGGCGACCTTAAAAATCCACTTTGTTATTAGTTTCATTGCTTCCTTTTTCCATTTCAATTTTGACGACTTTGTACTCTGATGAGTTTCAAACAAAAAAGGCTTCTGAGTACAAAAATGCTTCCGCTACTTCATGCACTTTTATTGTCCTGTACAATCAACAAACATTTTTAGTTTCTATTTATATATTTTATCTATTTTCCCGTTTATTTACTTATTTTCCAGTTTTTTTACTTATCTATATATGTTGTTTGTTTTTATGTCTTTTAATTTGTTGTTTTAATTCAGAGCATATCTCATTTGCTAAATTGCCCACATTCAACGCTTCAATGGCCTATTTCTTTCATTTAGTGTTGAACATAAAGACTCCAATTTTCCAGTAATGCTACAAAGACATTTTGTGGGTCAATCCGTTGAAATGGCAAGACAGTGTGTTCAGCCGCCAATAAAAAAGAATCCAAAGTAAGTGAGAAGCAGAACGTTGGTAGAGTTCTGTTGCATGTACATTGCATCCAATAGAAACATCTAAACAGTTGTGATCTGTTTTACTGACTCACTTCTTTCAAAATATTGTTAGAGAAAACATTTTGCTTACTTGAAAGCCTTTTCGTACCTTCCTTTCTGTGCATCTAATATAATATCTAGTTTAATATCTGATTGCGACAGCTCTTCCTTGTAGAAGGATGGATAGCAATATATACGGCAGTCTCACTTTGCAAAGTTTATGTATTCTTTACACTCGCCTCTCGGTTTGAAATGCCGCATAATAGTATTTCTATCGTGCAAAACTACCTAGTGAGATGGCCAATGTTTCCACTGTCACATGTCATGTTCAGGTTGAATGTATATGTATTTTCAACCATTGATTTATACAGTGTACAGGCGTTACAGAGAATTTTATACTGGCGTGCTTTGACTTAGCCAATGAAATGTCAACTTTAATGTTCGTTAAGCGTAAAATAGCGAAATAGGTTTGAACTTCAGTCGATACCTTTTTAGTTATCCAGTGAATGAACGGTTATCATCGCGAATAACCACTAGGGGCAAACTGACCCAATTTTTTTTCTGGTTTGGTGATTTACGCTGGACGTAGTAGACCACTTTTCAGTCAGAATTAGAGTAGCCCTTTCAGCATGTTACTCCTGATTCTGTGACTTATGCTTTGATGCCATGGGGAACAATGAGGCCAACGACACACAGTGGCCATGGAAACATGACGCCTTTTATTTCATCGGAAGTCACTCAAAATGTTGATCTGCATGACAAACGCCATTATCATATTCAATGTGAATACTCTGTAGTTCCTATCACTGCATAATTGATGTGTTTTATCTTTGACAGGGCACCTCCATTTGAACCAAAGCCTTCGTTACTAACGGTTGTTGATTACTTGGTTAAATCTGTGCGCGCCTACCCTCGTGAGATGTGTCAGGTCTGTAAGAAAAAGGCTCTAACAGATGACCCTAGTGTAAGTATGCAGTCTTTTTTATTTGTAGACAATGAAAACCGTCATGTCATGTACTGTTGTGGTGAACGTTTGAGTTTCTCGGATCTTTATTATTTGGACACGAGATTTACTGTGGACACGAGATTTACTGTGGACACGAGATTTACTGTGGACACGAGATTCGTGGATTTGAGGAAATTTTGCTGGGCTTTTTAACTCTCCATGAAAATCGATACGTTGCCGAAATTTTTGCTCAAGGGCTAGCAAATAGAGACGAAATGTCAAAATTTACCATTGTACTTTTATTAGTGAATGCGGCGGGATGACCAGTCAAATATTTTTAAATGGATATTAGAACGTGTTTTTATAGAAGCAAAATGATCTGCGAATGTCGTGATATCGCGTGTCCGCCTTTAGTCCTCGGAAGTGATGCTATGAAGCTCATCGCCTACAACACCATCTTACTGTCATTTGCAACTGGTTGATGATTGTCATCTTGTTCCGTATTGAGAATGCTATGTTCATTGTACATCTTACGTTCAGAAATTAAAGAGCAATTTGTGTGTCTATTTCCCCTCAATTTTCACAGCAGAGTTGCATTGGGCCTTAGGTGAAGCTGCTTGCAATCTGTTGCCATCTAGACAGCCTGAAGAATGAAACGATCATTTATTGTGGTGCCAACCAAACAGTTCCACTTTTAGATCAAGTACATCAAACACATTATCAGGAGCAGTCAATCCAGGTTTTGGCCACTACTGCTGCACCATTTTTTGACGTGCTCTCCTTGTCTTTGCGAAGGTTTTCTTTGTTATGGATTGGGTTGAAATAGCTCTAAAAGCATCCAGTTAGGTATTGTGTTTCGAAGCTCGTAGAGGAGGATACTGGAGTAGATTAAAACTCCTTTGCCATGGGTACAAGTGCTATCGGCAGCATCAGGACCTGAGCTAATGGCTGCATGAATCAGTTCACTTTAAAGTTTTAGTTTATCCTTAACAAAGCAGATGTGGTAATATATGATAAAAACAGCCATTATGTCTAGTTGTTTATCTTTTTGTATTTTTCGATTAATTTTTAAAAATTATTTTCTTGATAGGATAATATGACAGATGGAGACAATGATTCGTACGTGGAATGGCTGTATTGCGGGCATTTGTATCACCACAGTTGTTTAGACACGTATATGAAAACGCCCCCTTTTACAGGTAAGCCGCTCATTCTAGTTGTCGTAGTCTCCCCTCAAAACATCCTTCCTTTCCAAACTGTTCGTACCAAACAAATGCAGGAAGTATAACGTACAGGATAAGTTTCTCGATTGTACATTTCGTAATTGAATAAATTGCATTTTTATTAAGTCTTACTTTCGAGTGGGTACACCTCCTACGACCCTTGAAACCTGAAGGCAGAAAACCGATCGATGTTGATGGACGAAAAAACTTCGATGCTGAGGCGTGAAAACCCATCGTTGTTGAGGTGTGAAAACCGATTGATGTTGAGAGATAAAAACCGATTGATGTTGAGGAGTGAAAGCTCGGAATATTTCTGAACTTAAGGAGTTGTTAAACAAGTAGTTTTTAATTTCGCACGAATCCAATTTGGTTATTAATCCATAGAGTAAGCTAACTGATATAACTGCGAGTCGTAAAAGCAAATCGACGGAGAGAGGTTGTAGAATGTGAAAATAAAGAATATAGCGTCAAAACCGAAGAAGTCGGAGCATTTAAAAAGGATTTACAAACATTTTTTTTGTTAAGAAAGTTGGACAAGGCCCAGTAATGAACCCTTAACTGCTGAGTAAAACTAGTCCTCAACATAGGAGTTACTTGGTAGTGAATGCTGTCTGTAGTAAAACGCAATGCAAAGTTAAGAAACATCCCTGCATAAGTTAAAACTTGTGTTCCCTGTGCAAACCTCTCACTTACAAGTGTGTGAGCGTTAGGTTAATGTATCACATGTGATCGTTTTCATGATATACGTGACCATTGATGAGTCACATCATTACTGAAAACAATAGATATTGCAAGTTAGGGTTCTCTTGGAATATCTGCTTCTATTTGAACAGAGAATATTACTTGCTTATGGCATCTATTTGAATATTTGCCAACACAGATTGAAAGATGAGATGGGTTTGTTAGGTGCGTGTTTCGCAAAATTACATGTAGATATTTTGCAGTTATTGGACGGAATAGACAAACTAAATCTTCACTGAATCTTTAAATGTCTGTACAGCCCTGAGGATGTACGTCAGGTTGCCCATGACCGTTGCTTCTGCCGACTCCCGCTTCAGGAAATTGAAGTGATAAGTGACTTAGAACGAGCTCCATAGTATACTAGCAAGTTACCTTTTTGGCATATTTAAGTATCGAAAGTGTCATTGCATGGAAGACAGATAAACTATATTATTCTTATAAATGTATTTCCTTTCCGAACAAAATACGAAAAGGACTTTGTTGAAGCGTAACGTCTTCCTGTTGACCATTATGGACCATTTTTGGCCTGATTGATGTAGTGCGATGTAGTAATGCGCTTCCACCTAAACTTCCGTTTCTGACAGTGTCTGAAAGGAATGAGTTATGATCTATTAGTATGCCTTTTTTATTTATTTTTCATTCGCTGGAGGCGCCGTTTAGGACTTTACCCGGGTAGTTCATGCCATTGCTGAATTGCCATGAGAAAGAGCATAACACCGCACTATATGTATCTGAGGTCGAACTCACTTGCTCCTGTCAACGTCGTATAAGGCTTTGATTTTGCCTCACTTCTTCGACTTCTTGACACTATTTCACTGGAGAATTGCTTCAAGTAACGAGTTAAAAGCTGTAAACCATGGACTTTAGAAGATAAATCTTATCGTAGTTGGGCAGTTCTTCATCATTGATGCATGTATGCAAATTTATGAGCTGCTTTTATTTTCCGAGACCTGCTCTGAGGCATCAACATGGCCAACAGTGCGGTGTTTAACTTGTCACTGCAGTTATTTTTGTTGTCATTCGATACGTTTAGCGCTGCTATGGATGGATGCCTACGGATTTATGAAATTTTTCCGCGAGTTGATGCAATGCCCATATGCTGGGCTTTCATGTTTTTCTTTTCTCCCCCTTTGTCGTGCCCTTCTCCTTTGAAGGTCCTCACTGTTGCGTTGTTGTGGCACATCAGTGGGCAAACGAACAAGGCATGTATAGCCTGTACCACACCACAGCCCCAGGTGGGTTGTTCAGCTGCGCAAGCACTGTTGATCGACCTACCTGAAAGTAAGAACCAAATCCAGAAATTCCACTGTTTCATTGATAACTAACATAAGAGATTCATCGGAAATGTGAAAGGGTCTGTGTTAGGCTAACATTGTGTTATTGGGGCTGCCGGGACAGGAACAGCTTTAATACTTGTGGTTTTTTGTTTGGGAGAGTACATGAGAACGTAACATTTGTCACTCTCTTCATCCTCCTTCTCTTTCTTAAGTATGTGAGTGAAATTTGGAAGGGTAGTGAATAATGTACTAAACAGCTATTGGAAATTATTAAGGATTTTTGATTTTCCAATTGCCTGTAATGCTTCTGCAGACAATAATCAAAACTGGACCTTCCATTTTTGCAGAGTGGGAATAGCACTCAACACTAAGGGTACGTACTCTTTGAGGAAACCTTTGCAGAACAAGGGAACGTACATTGTCAGTGTTTGCAGTAATTGCTGTTAGTTTCTTTATTTGAATGGTCTCTACGATGCGCTGGTGATTGTGTGGTAGTGAGGAACAAAGCAAATTTTGTATCTGTTCATAGGGAACAGTAATGTTATCAACTAGATACTGGCTATCAAGGGCTTGGATGAAAGACTGGGGTAAAGCATAGTAGCCCTTCGTTCTATGGGATTCCTTTTCCGTTCGTTTCCACGGAATGAAATTTGTATTTCTTCTACAGGTGGTAAAAAGTGTCCTGGTTGTGGTAACAGAATCTTCCACGAAAAATGGAACATAACGCCGAAGTTAGCAGAGGAGAGGTGGGCACATCAACAAGCGCGTAACAGAGAAATTAATGAAGTGGCAGACTTTTTAGATTTATGATAAAAATGTTGTTAATTATTTGTAATCTACTATTAGTGTCGCCATTTGTAAACGGACATGTGAAGTAAAATATGTTCAATTGTTATTTATGGGAACGCCCTAGTCATGCAAGGAAAACGAAAATACCCAGATCAACTCACGCCAGGTTTTATCAAACAGTTAAACTGATGGACCCACTTCAAGACTGCGCAGGCTTTGTTTTATTCATTGCGATGTTAGTTGTTTTAAAAGATTCATTTTGATATATTTCTTTTCTATGAAGACCTAGGTGATTTACTTTCTTTCACTTCAGTATGATAGCCTCACGAGAGCGTTCCAAAGTTATTACAATGTACTTGGCCTATTGCTAATTGTGTTATCAAAGTTATCATTCAAGAGCCATCCAAGTTTGTTAGAGCCATTGGAACAGGATGCGTACTGGCATGAGTCTACGTGCAGAGGCAAACTGCAGATGGCGTTTGACAATGAGAATTACATCGATTTACGTACTCATTCCACAACGTCAGTTGCATTCTGCTTTATTTACTAATTTCAAAGTATAGTAGAAAGATTCAAGCGAAGGTACAATTTATAGTAGTTAATCATCCATTACTTGAAATAACTAAATATGTTTGAAACGTGTTCATCGATTGAGGGGCATTGTCCCCGGCAGCTCTTTTGCCGAAGTTTTCTAGTGACCTTGTGACCTCAATAGATCGTCATTTAGATCATTGGCTAAAAACATGACATGCACTTATTCATCCCTGAGGCACTGGGTAAAGATATATACATGCACCTATTCAGGCCTGGACTTGTGGCTACGAATACCTGCTCAGCACGGATAAAACTTTGATTCCCTACTTCTCCCGTTTCTTTGTGCCGGGAACTGTGACAAATTTGCTGTAGAATTGCTTGGATTTTAACCGTGTACATAGATTTTGGTAGGAAACGTGAATAAAGCATGCCTGTAGTATGCGTAATGTACAACGATCTTTGCTCTGTGAATGATCTTTAGGTAAACATTACGTCTCTTAAAGAAACAACGCTCTCACGTTGGATATGTTATATTTTCATGCTAGGAGAAAGTTATTATTGGGTGGTCCATTCTCGCATGCTGTAAAATGCGCATACGTAACGTTAACATGTTATCATCCACTCTTATACTCATGTAACATGTACTCACAAGTGTCTGTCAAAATGGTAGAGGGGAGGGGGGAGCAGAACCGATTTTGAGAATTCAATAAATAGGAGGAGTGGGCTGGTAGCAACTTTCTGGAATGATACTTTTTTCCCCTACCACTTTAAGACCTTTCACAAGTCAAGTTCATGTAACACTGACCACAAACTATACAACGCAGTGGCTGTGGCTGTACAATGATGGCAGAACTACGCAGATTTGAAATGAGTAAATAATTATATTTTGGGTTTTATCAGGTAATGTTCGACCTTGAATAATACGCCAAAAAGGAATGGAAATTTGACCGTTAAACCATGCATACACATGCAGTGTTTATTGGTTGAACGAGGGTATGCAATTGGTGAGACCTATCTGAAAAGAGCTTCGAACGAGAATATAAGACAGCGAGGGTAGGTACGGCAATAAGGGAAGTAGGCATAATTCCAAACACAATTTTCAGAAAACAATTGAAAAATCATGACGATAATACATAGATGAATAAGTAAGTGAATAACTGAGAAGAAAAGGAAGATATGGACAAAATAGGTACATAAAAATAGATATTTATATATATAAATAATGATGGCAACAATGAAACCTAACAAGTCTATCTTGCAGATATTTTGTTAAGCAATCTAGGTTAACCCATCACAACCTCTCTGTGACAAAACCGACTACTGAACATCCGTCACTCTTTTTTGTCTTTGGTATTGTTGCTGCCACATGTGTCCGGATCGATCGTGAGTATCTGCTGAATCTGGGAAGGTTGTGATACATCGTTAGTCACGTTAATAGCTCCCTTCTGATGCTATGCTGGCCTTGATTGGAGTAACCACATTAGTAATTGATCACCACTTTTGAGGGTTTAAACGGAAACGGAAACAACACGTGCACTTATAACACTTAAACGCACGAGGGGGCGGTACCTGTCAGGTTGTGCTGTACTTTGAAAGCGTTTATATTACGAACTGTTTAATTTTTGCGTAACCCGAAGCCCACATTTCTAGTGTATAGTGAGTGTAGTTCGTCATCGTAGTCCGTCACAAGGCCTACCTTTATTCTGTATTTGTGAAGATTGCAGTTCCATTGAATAAATATTGAAAAAATTATTCGTCAGCACTTTATACATCGTAGTCGTTGCCAATTAAATGAACGCTGATTATTGTCTGTACTGTGTGGCATACTCTTGCACTATTATGCGGTAATGAAGAGTATTTTATATGAGACAGAAGAAACCCAATATATCAAGTGGTTATTGATCATTTATTTCTTAACTGTAACTACATTGTGCCATGATGCGCCGTGGCGTTAAGGGATGGCGCAAGTCAATATTGTGATAATGTGCCAATGATTCCCTTTCTTATCTTTGAAACCATCTTCACAAGTATTGCCTCACTCCATTGCTTGAAACTGTTCATAGTTGATAATGAAAGTGGTGGTGATAATGAGAATGGTGATAGTTACGATAATGATAGCTGTGATTATGATGTCCGTGATGATTGTTGGCTATGATAATAATGGTAATGATGTTTATAATGAAAAAAGGCGATAGTTACCATGACCATTATAACGATTTGCGATGGGATCATTTTGTTTTTCCTTCCCACACTAAGTGATTACCATAAACCGCTAAAAAGAGATTTCAGACTCAAGCATGAAGAGGAGAAGTAAAGGGGGGGGGGGGGGGGAGGGCGAAGACCCTGCTGCTACAGTTGCGACGTCGTACCAGAGTTTATCAAACTTGAAAAGCGAACCTTTGATTTATGACTAAAGTAGTTCGGTAGTGCGCCACTGATGCCCTTCCCATCGGTGTCCTTTCTTGGCACCAACAGGATTGTCTTAAAGAGATAAAACAGTACATTCCACCGAGTTCTTTATTAAGGCATCTATTTACATCACAGTTTTAACCAAAAACCTTTTCTATATTACAAAACAGGTTTATTAGATCACATCTAAAATTTCATGGCTTTTTCTTCGGCTTGCTTGTATACTTGTTGCACTTCATTGTGACTATTTAGAACTAACCTAAGAGGTTGATTCATAAGATTCTGTTGCAAAGTCTGACAAGCATATTAATCCTTTACAAGATGTGCGTTGACCACGACTTGCAATTCTTTAAACAAAACTATCAATATGATTGTCAACAGTGAGACCCAATTGCCGAGTGTCCGTGAAGTTATCCGCTATCATCCACAACTTGAATGAAACAAACGGCCATTCCTTCCAGAATATGGCATAAGTGAGTCAATGTATAGCACGTGTCCTATGCTTACATATCAAAAGCAGACGATTGTTGTACATCTTGCATTAAAACTCGTACAATGTAACCCACGGATTCGAATCCAGCAAAATCCTTGAATCCAAGAACCCTCATGAAAGGCCACGCCGTCTTCAAATACTGCCCAGTCTACAGGTAGATGCGCATGCGTCATCGCTAACTGACATGAACTCTTTTCTGTTGACGAATCCGGTAAATGTCATGTATGGGTGGGGCTACTGTCTCCTCGTCGCTGTCATCTCCGTGGGCATCCGGTAAGTGACGCTTTATTCCCTTCCTGTCAGACTCTTCATCTACGCCGTTGGCGACTACAGTGGCTAGTAAAGAAAAATGAGAATGTCAAGGCCATTGATGATTTTAATCACGTGGGTACAGGACTATGGTATTCTTTAAGATAAGCAGTGGCGGTTTTATGGTATGGTGGATAGAGCGGTAGCCCAGGGTCCCGCGCTCTCACACCAGAAAACTTTTTTACGCTGACTTCTCCTTTTTCAAAATGTTTTCTCGGCAATTTGAGAAAGGACGAGGAATCACAACTAACCACACAAATAAAACCAGATATTGACAATAACACTTTTCTTTAATAGTACTCCGCGTTGGAAAAGTGCCCAGGGCCCCACACGTCGGAAAACCGCCCCTGAAGATTAGGAAAGATCACTTAAATGACAGCTCTTGTCAAACCAATTGAAGCCGATGGCGGGTAATATATCGTATCCACTCTCCTTGTCTTGCATGTGGTCCCAATTGGAAGTGGAATTAAACTAATTTGAGTCTAGAAGTGTTTCGAAACGTGGCCAGTAAGGTTTAAGAATCACAAATGTACAATTGCCCCTTTCCTACGTAGAAAGAAGGCACGCATTAATTTTTCCTGACTTTTGAGTTTGATTGTATATACTGCAGTGGATGAAATGTTTCTGTGTTGACGAATAAATATTTTAACGCAAATAGCTGCAGATCGACACGATTGGAGTAGAGCAAATCACAAGATTTACATTTCGTCGATGTTGATGTAAAAGCTAACCAATCCAATCTAAATCTCTCCCAAAAAGATTCCATTTGGTATTTCCAAGATGAATATTCCTCTGACACTTTAAAAGTGGATCAAGGTGATCAATGTATGGTGCAATATCTAGTAAAATATCTGTAAAACTTACATTTCGTCGTTTGTGGCTCAACCAGCTTGCAATTGGTGATACTCTCCAACAATTCATCGATGATAACAAATGGACCCTGCACGACAAATAAGTCAGCAATCACTTGTGGATCACGACTACAGACGACTATGTTCTTTAGTACTTTACCAAAACGGAGGACAAATTTACGACATGCCAAAGAGACTCAACCATCAAGAGCGTGTAAGTGAGTGACTGACTGAGCTAATAAGAGGATGAACTAGAAAGCGAGCAACGGAATAAGTGGTTCAGTTTGTTTGTTATAGAAGGACATTACTGTTTTAATGAAAGAATGGTAAAATTACATGAATGCCTGCGCGAATGATGAGGTCGTATTGGGAGGATACCGGACCAAATATCTGCCACATAAATGAAACTGCGTCGCTGATTTCGTGAATAAATACCTGACAGTCGCAATAAATCTAAATGTAGGATATCAGCCTCAAATCAATCTGAAAAGTACTGAAACAACCATACATTAATCTCTTCACCTATTCCGTCTACTAATTCGTTTCATCCATTTCCATCAATATCATGTAAACGAAACTACTCTGACATCTGCAGCAGCTCAACGAATGCCCTATTATACTTCAAAGGTCAACTTTATCTGGTGAAATTTCTGACAATTTTAAAAACTTTGCATTATTGTTAGAATGTGGATTTCATGTGTAATAAATGTTATTACAAAAATGCCTATTGCACAGAAAAAGCTCCGTACTTACATGAAAGCAGTTTGGTGGTGGTAGAATTGCCATGACTTGAAGGGCTGCTGGTGGTGGAGGGAAGACGCCGCCCGGCGCTATTTGTGGCCCAAGATCTGTGGAAGTAGAAAAAAACGATGTACACGCTAATTATTCAAAAGATCGGGTAAAATGATAACATACTTATTGTTCCCTGTCTGCATGTCTACCTGGACGTGACCATCACGTCAGAATTTCGCAGGAACCAATCAACTACTTGTTGCAGTGCATATTTAACTGTATATTTAAGACGCCGTCATACCCAACGTCTTTCCCAACTCGTTCTAAACTAAGCCACACACCTGATTGGATTTCTACCTATGAGGGCGCTCTTCATTCTATGTCTGGGGGGAAGAATCCTGTTAAGTCATGATGCAAAGTGTGAAATGTCTGACAGTACTGACATTATTTATTACATATCATCAGCACATTTACCCGATTACCTCATTTGAATGACTTGTGTACAGATTCGAATGGATTTTTCTTAGCAAAAATCATTTACCGACAAGTATGTTGAGGATGAAGAATAGTGCTACATTTCCAGTACACCGCACTAGATTCCCGTTCAGCAAGATACAAAAATGGCATAGGTGGTGCAGTACTTACTGAGCAGGCCTGATGTTACTGGTTTAAATGGTTTCATCTGGCTGAGATCTGGTTTGGGATACTGTGATCGTTTCTCTGCGTCTAAGGGAAGAGCTGCTTGAGATTCCGTCGGAAGTGCATGACCGGAAGTCGCTAAGGTCTGGAAAAAATACAGGCAAAAGGTCGTTAGGAAGAAAACAATAGCATTGCGCGATCAGTACAAGTGGTCTCTTTCCTTGGTAGTCCTTCTTAAGATTTGACTAATGCGTTTATGTATCTTACGTTTGGTAGTCAATGGAACAATAATGACAAAATGGAGTGGTAAGCATTTCTTGACATGAACATACGATTCAAAGAAATGAAACGTGTGAACGGCGCAAGTTGACTTCTCACAACGCAATGTTTTGCCTGCAAGTATGTGCACGCAGGTTTCTATGACAAAACTGTGAAAGTGCTCGATCCCGAAATAGACCCTTTGCGTTGACGTCACACTTGGTTGACAACGGTCGCTAAGGAAAGCTGCTGGAGGACCACGCAAACAACGATCGCCAGGGCTTCTGTAAGGAACGTTAAGACTTCTACCTCTACTACGAAAGGAAAAGGACCCGTAGAACGTAGTTTTTTACCTGGATATTTTAAGAGCTTAAGCGTTGTGTCTCAAAAGTGGTATGTGGAGAAATTAAGGCATATATCCTGCGAGGATCCATACGAGAGTGGTAAGGACGGATGGAAAGACTATTATGAGCTTCGGCCGTAGGTAACATACATTCACGGTGGAACGTACCTTCTTAAGTATAGCCTGCACAGTACTTTACATACATAATCAATACATCAATCGATAGGTCTTGATAAGTATATTAAGAATATGAAATAATATT
>JAAAKL020003070.1:0-10392 GCA_010016065.2 Carybdea cf. marsupialis auct. non (Linnaeus, 1758)
ACTACTACTACTACTACTACTACTACTACCACTACTACTACTACTACTACTACTACTACTACTACTACTACTACCACCACTACTACTACTTTTACTACTTTTATTTCTACTGCTACTGCAGCTTCTTTAGTTACTGCTACAACTGGATTGGATTTTCTTCATCTTATACCAAAGGGATTATATAAGAGGGTCCTTTGGCAGGATGCCATGCATAACCTTGCCAAAATCAGGGTTTAAAGATGGATATGCGGTGCTTTGACGTAGGTTGAAGAAACTCTGCAGTTATTGAGCTGATAAGATAGCTAAGCATTAGTATTTACTTTTAAGTGCAGAGGCTAAAACACAAAAAGCAGACACGGAAGGCAACGGGGAGGGAATCGATTTCTGAGAGACATGGGAGATTCGGGCCATCATTCATCTAATTCGTAGTGGTAAAACTCCCAGGAAATTAGAGTATCGATGCAAATGGACTATTTGTTAGGGGTAATTTATCTTTTTATCCACTAACAGCTGGATTACCAAGCCAGTAGCTCTTTCAAAAGCGCGTTTAAAAATGTTTCATCCTCGTCTTGCAGATTTTTATGACGTTTAGGTAAACCAACTGTATTGGTGGGAGCTTTATGGTTGGAACAAACCAAGAGTAGAAAAGGAGGTGACATAATTATCTATAGAAACTTTATGCCATCCTTGGAAACACTTGACATTTACAACGGTGCCGTAGGAAATAATATAAAGGACAAGAATATATTTGAACCAAAGGTAGTAGGATTGTTAGAACTTTTTATCTGTTTTCAGCAGATTTGGCTTCGCTACCAAGATAGTAACAAGTTTGGAATTGTTGAGTGAAGACTACGGTATCAATTTCAAAGCATCAGAAAACATTGGTCGATACATGATACTGACGTCATTCGCAATTATTCAGGATATGATCGTCAATTACGGACGTTGATCCATACCCACTATAAGTCATTTCTATTTTTACTGAACTGAATTAATATCGATAAATGTTTATTCCCTCTGAGACGGTGCAACCTATGTGATGGGCTTAATAATGTTGGTTTATACAAAGGTCGTTGCATTTCGTTTCCAAATTCTGGGATCTATCCCACTACCCATCTGAGTAAATGCAGGACGCAAAAATGTACAAGTTGGGTCATCCATCAGTGCTGTGTTGGTATCTTTTCAACTAATTTACTAGTAAGCAATCTATAGTGTTTATTACAGACTAAAGCAAACTATAGTGAAAGATGGGTTGGTCAACCCTGCAAACATTAGAGGAGAGGGGCGTTCGTCGGATGCAGTACATGTTCACGGAGTTTTGTGTCCTAAAGTGTGAACAAGACCAAACTGCCATTGGCGGCCCTGGTGGGAGACTCTGGATAGTTTTAACACCTGGGATGATATGTAAACCGAGAATACTTCACTGACTAAGTGATTGCTCAAAGGTAGATGTTAGTGCTTGACGGACAGTTAATATGAGAAACATGAAATTTACAGTATTCCCTGTAGGAATAGGTAAACCACTCGTAGGTATCCACCCTAAAAAATAAGATAAATGCCCGCGAACCTCTCCAATGATGAAGGGTGTCAATCAGTGCAAGGATTCGGTCATGGTTTCAAGCTGATTAGACTCTAGCCTCGATTCAGTGTGTAACAGATTCCCTACCCAAGCTGCACTATTACGGATGACATATACAGTACAAAATACTTCAGCGGTTACCTCTAGAGAACGGCCACCGTTCTACAGGGGCCATTAAACTCGCCGTTAACAGCTACTTAGCAATTTACAAGTTTGGAACTGTCCCCTGTCTAACGCGATAAGCGGTAGCTTTCATACAGACAAAGTTAATAAATTTCCGTCTGTGTACAGCGACCACTTACTCTTTTCAATCCAAGCAAGACACTTGAATTAACAATAACTCCATGCAGGGAAATTCAGAAAATTTGTTGGATCATGAACTATGACGACATCATTCCCCTAAACCCCGTAGAACCATGGAACTTATAATAATATTTTGACGTCATTATTCAGGTACTACTGTTGATAAATTCAGATGGTTCCTGACATTATGATCTCAAAGGAAGCAAGATATATCAAGACTGCCTTGTTACCGGTGGTGGGGTGTCTTGGTTACTCTTATCATAACAATTTCTTTTTAAATTTTGTTTCATTGCACGATGTTCATTGACGGCATCACTGAATTTGGTGCAAACATGACCCGCCCTACACATGCATTTCAGTTTCCCATTAACCGCAGGTAGCCATTTTGGCAATCTAACAAAGGAACTCCACCGTCATAATTGATGGGATATCAATGATCGTAGTCTGCTGTGCCTCACCAATGGAAGGAAACGTTATGGGCCTATGCGTATGGTTACACAAAGGACTGTAGCAAAAATACCTACGTGGAAGTCAATAGAATTGAACCTGTACGCACATATTTCGCTTCAGACAGTTGATAACAAAGCCTAGACTAGACCTCTTGTCTTGTTTCTTTCTTCTGTGATAATTAAATATAGCAGCAGAACAATTCAAAGAGACTAACTTAAGGCTTTATAAATTCTTTCTGAATCTTTGTCATTCTTCTGAGATAACAACTGCCTTTCTTATTAAGAATTATTGGTACTTATTTTACTCAAAGAAAAGTAATCCTTGGCTGGAATTGTTGTTCTCTTAACATTCTCTGACAAAGTAGAACCTGAATTTCTAATTTGTGCAACGGTGTCTATTGATTTCGGACTCAAGAAAACACAGAATTGAAGGACTTAATCATAGTTTCTTTTTCGATGCTATTTTGCCATGTGCAAAAAGAAATGATTCTAGAAAAAACAGGACCATATGAAGCACACTAAGCTTGGAGTGGGATCGGGTATGATACCTAAAACACCTGATAGACCTAGGGACGTAGGATGCATCTCAAACTGGGAGGGTGGGGGTACAACAGTCAAAGGGCACTTTTTCACATATGGAACACTTTACTACTTGTTGGTTTTCAGAGTGGAGAGCCATTTTGTTGGACGAGGAACAGTTGTTAAACTTTACTTGACAAATCTTTTTGTTCACAGAAGCAGAGATTATGAAATGTGTTTAATAATCTCTGACAGAAGTTTAATAATTATCACACGAAACCCGGAGGTAGCTCAGAACGTAGGGTAACACATGAAAATGCCGTTTGTCTATACACTTTAATAGTAATCGTTCATTTTGAAATAACTAGTTAGTAAAATAATACTAGTCAACTATTGTATTTTTCCGATACTACTGTTGAAGACTCTGAATATATATCTAAGAATCTGCGCGAAGGTTTCTGTTCCATTGTTAGTTTCACGTAGCCTTAAGCGAACTTCAGATTTATTTATAAATGAGATGAATTACAGTGGCATAGGTGGCCAGGTCATACGGGCGGCTGAGATCGCTTATGTAAGTTACTCACTGACGCTTACCACCTCCTACCGTTCAAAAAGTATGCCTCTTTTCAAAATCTGGCAATCTAAGTTTTTGAGTCCAAATGTGATTCTGTGAGAAGGAAATCATAGTCCACGCTGCATCTCCCCTAAATGCACAACTGGTGGATTATTTAAGTTGCTTATTTTTAATTATTTAAATTATTATTGACTATTGATTATTGACTTACATAAACAATTTAGTTCGTTGGTAAGTTCATTTGTTCGTTAGCTAGTTAGTCAGATACGCCGAGTTAGGTCTTTAGATATTTAGTTAGTTGATTTGATCAGTTAAGTTTGTTTTTAGTAGATTAACTTAACTGATCAAATCAACTAACTAAATATGTTGGTTAAGTTAGTTCTTTAGTTAAGTTTGTTCTTTAGTTAAGTTCGTTCATTAGTTCGTTAGTTAAGTTTGTCTTTTAGTTAAGTTTGTTCTCTAGTTAAGTTTGTTCATTAGCTCATTAGTTAAGTTTGTTCATTAGTTAAGTTTGTTCTTTAGTTCGCTAGTTAAGTTTGTCTTTTTGTTAAGTTTGTTCTTTAGTTAAGTTTGTTCATTAGCTCGTTAGTTAAGTTTGTTCTTTAGTTAAGTTTGTTCATTAGTTAAGTTTGTTCACTAGCTCGTTAGTTAAGTTTGTTCTTTAGTTAAGTTTGTTCATTAGTTAAGTTTGTTCATTAGTTCGCTAGTTAAGTTTGTCTTTTACTTCAGCTTGTTCTTTAGTTCCGTTTGTTCACTGGCTAGTTATGTTAGTTCGTTAGTTTCGTTTGTTCTTTAGTTCGTTTGAGTCAGTTCCGACGTTAGTTAGTTCGTTAGTTAAATTTGTTCGTTTGTTGGTTAGTTACTTCGTCAGCCAAATTAACTCGATCCAGGCTTCTTTAGCAGGAGTTCACTTCTTCTCTCAATAGAGCTAAAATATTTACATGGTTGCTTGCACTGTTTGTTTATAAAGTGTTTGTGTATTATTATAAAGAGAGTCTCTGAATATCGTGTTATCATTCTTCGTCCTTGAATAAGATAATGTACACGCACGCGCCTATGTTGCTCAACAGAATATACGTGGAGTGATCAGCGGTACTTTCCACGATATAAGCCAAATTTGGATCAATAAACAGCTTCACAAAAGGTCTTATAAGCGTGCGCAAGTCAAAAGTCGGCTTAGCGCTTTCTTACGTGCATTTCTTTTCATAGCTTAAAAGGTTATTTACCAATTTAGTAAAAACAGGGAAGAAACTCAAAATAGAAATCACTTCTAGTAGTCCATAATCTTATGATAAAATCAACAATAGAAGACGTTAAGACTGGCGCAGTCATAGATTATATTTGTGTTCTTTCGTTTAAATGGAATGAGGTCAGATACAAATATCAGACATTGATACTAACGTGTCAAATGTATTAGATGACGACAAAGGTCTAAAGTGTTTATTGCTCATTTGTAGCGCAAACATTGTCGTTCAATACCCTTATTAAACGCTAATGATAGGAGACTTCCAATTAAAAGTGAATTACGTTAAGTTAACTCTGAGTGATTATCTATTGAAAGCTATGTTTATCTCTCGGGATGAATGGGCGCAGAAACAATACTAGCTGACAAAGAAACATGTGACAGTTACAACAAGCATAAGTAGGTATCATAGGGAGTCTGCCAATGAATCTTCATCTGAGAGAGAGAGAATTAGAAAGATATGTTCGATTGAAGAAACAGCGAAGGGTTAAAACATCAGACTCCAGTGCATGTAGCCGATTGCCTAGCCTATTATGCATTGAAGTTATTAGTCATTGCAGCAAAACAGTTTTACATCATATATATATTTATCTAGATATCAATTTGCAAGATTGTCAGCTTAACTATTGCAATATAAACTGCAGTAGTTAAGTTGCCGTTTTCGATGTGGGAGATCCTGGGTTCAATCCGGGCCAGCGCCGTAAGCACTTCACGTTTATTGAGTCATATACTATGTAGTTCATGATTGCTATATAAATGAAATGGCAATGATGAAGCTAACAGCGAAACCAGAAATAAGGTTGATGGTGGAGGTGAGAATTCAGGATCGACTACCCGTATTGTCGACTTTACTATTGCACTAGTTAGAGCAATGGTAAGGTCTTCGTTTTCGGTATGGGAGATCTTGGGTTCGATCCGAGCCAGCGCCGTAAGCACTTCACGGTTATTGAGTCCTATGTACGTATATATAAGTAAATCGCTAAAGGAAGACACGGTACATCTGCCACTCTGACTTTCACGGTGATCATCAGGCATTATATATATATAAACTCATAGAACCAGCATTCTCCTATGCGTATAAATAGTATATAATACTCATTAGAATGCAATATATATGTACATATATATCCTATATCTTAAAGGATGTTTAAAGGAGATATTTTCATGGTATACCATAAATTTTAAAATGCTTAGATTGTCCTTCATGCTCTACGATAAATTTTAACTTGCTTAGACTGCCTTTGTTTATCCCATTTCAAAGGGAATATCAGGTCAATATTCCTCTTCATCGCGTCCTGTTGCGAGAACTCGGCTCTACCTTCTCCCTTGGTGATCTTTGTTAATACAGACCCATGAGGGCTCTTGGTTTCACTCAGCTCTTGTCTATCCCATCCTCTGTTTATTTGTTAGTCATGTGCGTGCCATGTTTGATAATTGTGAAGCGCAAAGCATTGATAGATTAGGTGACAAATCGCCAATTGAGCGATCTTGTAATCGAAGGGATGTCCCCCAAATCCATTGTTTTCCTTTCGGCATTTTATGTTTGTGACGACAAAGTAAATAACGTTAGTCTTGAACATAAGTCAGCAAAGAAAAGCACTTTCCAATTTGCTTCTACGCTGGGTTTTATCATTATCATTAGATTTAGATTTCCACCTACCCTATCAACTGCACATATTTTCCAATTGGCATTGCCCAATCTGGCAACGTTGGGTAATATGCAGCAGGTGTCATAGACACCTTTTTCTCGCATCATGGAGCGTAGGCACATGGCGTAGCACTACTACCATTGAGTGGTAGCTTTGAAATTTTTATGTATATTCTGACGTGTATTTGTGAAGAGAGGGTTGGAATTGTCAAGTCTGAAAATATAGTAGAGAAACGTGAATCTCACCACTGTTATTTGAACCCGGAACCCGAGAGACCGGTCTCCAATTTGGATTAAGTTAATTGTCCGTGTCCACTGGTGGATGATCGGGGGCCAGTGTGAAGACTGGAGACAAGTAACGAATGTTATCAACATGTTGCAATATTTCAGTTGCTAGAGCAACACGGTGCAAATTTGTGGTCCCGGGTTCGAATCATGGAGGTCACACATTTTCACTTTTCTGCAGTATCTCTTCAGACTTGACATTTCAGGGTCAATTTGAACTTTGCGGGTACTGTTTTCAGAAGAGAAAGTGATTGTGGTCCTCGCGGGTAATTATTTATGAGAGAGAGAGTCTATTTGTGCTTTGTGCTGGTACTTAGACTAAAGTTTGATATTATTTGTGCTTTTGCGGGTACGTATCATCTGCGCTAATTTCGAAATCGAGACTGATGTTAAGTAAAGCGTCCGTCCTTGACATGCATTGGCTGATGAGCAGCATGTTTAATTCAGATCAGTTCATCTATTCTATCCATACGATTTCTAAGTATAGTTAATAAAAACTGTTTAAGGATTATCACACTGAAGGAGGTCCCTTATTAAGCTCAGAAATAGAAGAAATTCCAGCACAAAAGTGGCATCCCGATCAGTTAACGAAATGAGACTTAAGGCTACAATGAGGTTGCAGTATTAGTCGCAATTGAGAGGAGGTAATATGTGTCGGATCAACGTTCGAGGATTCTGACATTCAAACTTTTACTACTGCCAAATTAGAACATTTCCAACTGTTATGGTTCTTTAGAGGTTTGCATTGTCTAGCTGGGTTAATTGCTACACTCATGTTTATGCCCTTTGATGTTGGAAGGGTAGTGCGAGAGGAATGCGTAAATTTAAAACTAGCATATTTTAAAATCCACCTTTACCTCCGATTGTAAACTAGTGAACTTTGAAATGTGCATTTTACCAGTAAAGTCAATTGAAAATTATAATTAAAATGAATTGTACGTGATAGCTTGCTAAAATAGAACAATTTGGGACTACTGGTTGTGGACTACGAACCTTTCAGGACCTCTTACAATTATCCCCAATGATAGGAAAGTCGGAAATGTTAAATATCAGATGCCATTTTTGGTGATAAGAAGGTTAAAGTAAATGATCTGGCCTATATTGTCTTCCGTACCATCTCACTATTCTTTCACCCTTCCATTCTCAAGTCCTGACCAGTGTAAGCAAATAGGAAAGCAATAATACCAGTGGACATCAGAGGTAACAAGGGAGTATAACTAAGAAAATAACATTTTAGATTTGTAAAATCTCCTTCTCTGGTATGTGGACTCTTGACCAAATTACTTAAAAATGATTTTACTATTAATAAGAACGTCAATGGCCAAATTTGAGAGTATTGCCTTTTTCCAACACCGTGATATCAGCTTTCAAAGTTTTAAATCTCTCTAACAAAACCTTATTATTTGATACTGGTTCCTAAGGTAAGGAACCAAGGAATATCAATAGAGTTTTGACTAGAGATTTTTGAAATTCAACGACTCTTGTTTAAAGACTATATGCACTACAGGTCTGGTAGTTTGGGAAACAGCCTATCCCAGGGTTGCCATTTGATATTTGGAGAAAAAAATCTTTCTATTTCCAAAACGTTTGATACCTTCGCATGGATTGTAAGGGTTAATGCTCTTTCTCTCTTCGCTTTCTTTTGAAGCAAGTTCAAATAAGATAAGCCTTTCGTTGAGGAAAAAGCAACATTGGAAAGGTACTCCTCTGTATGAGATGAGATACTCCTCTGTATGAGATACTCCTATGTATGAGATACTCCCCTGTACGAGATACTCCCCTGTATGAGATACTCCCCTGTATGAGATACTCTCCTGTATAAGATACTCCCCTGTATGAGATACTCCTCTGTATGATACACTCCTCTATATGAGATGCTCCTCTGTATGAGATACACTTCTGTATGAGATACTCCTCTGTGCTAAATTGTAGGGTGCCAAGTCGCATTGTATTATGAATGTTCACTTTAAGGAAATTTTCAAAAAGGTCACACCCCTTTTAATCACCACTCTTCCCTTCTTTGAAAATTTTAGGGTTATTCTAAAAGTATATGCTTCCTATAGTGACTACTTCTTTTTGTAAACGATTTTTCCAAATTCAATCTTATATTACGTCTGTCTTACCCTATTACAGATAGATCTTGTAATTCCTCCAACAGGCTGTTTTTCAGTAAATATCATTTTATGAAATTTATTCCAACAGCAACACACACACGTACATGCACACACACACACACACACACACACACACACACACACACACACATATACACATACACATCTTGCTAGACCCCGCTCTACAACTAATATCTTCTTGATGACGGCTAAATATTTTAACAATTTTTTTATCTTTGTTTTTGCTGTCGTTTAAGGGTGAGGCAATATAACATGCTTGGTTTAGGAATGTTATTACCCAGACAAGTCCAATGCTGCGGAAGTAGGAACAGGGAAAGCGCCAAATTCCATCCTCCCAATCCAACTAGAGAGAATAAATACCAGTATAGCCCCTGACAATTTCGGGTTGGCTTCGTCCACGACCTGTCGCGATCCTAAAGTAGGAAGCACCTGCGTTATAAACATAAAGAACCTTAGTTAGCTGCGACTCAAGATGATTTCCACTTCAAGATTCAAAAAGACCGCAAGAACCTATCTGTATCTACCGTCGTTCTTCCTCGATCGGGCAGGTATCGTTATCTCTAAATTCAGTTCGTTAAACTTTTGTGAAGATCTGCCTTCGATTTTTAAGCCCCTTTCATTCATCAACCGAAATCACAACTTCACCGAACGCCTCCTAATTTTTGTCGCCCTAATTTAGCAATCATTAGTCAAATATGCTCTTCTTAAGAATATCGGCCCAGATATAATCTCGATCATTGAAATTTGAACTGTAAAGAGCGTGTTTGACGAAGGACGAAATACAAAAGCTAGGGTATAGGGAAATAGATCAATGGTCATCATACTCAAGAACAAATTGCACTAGATACTTATCGGCGGCACGTTGGTTGTCTCCTTTCTCGTGATCTGATTGAGTGCATCATATCTACTGTTAGTAGCAGACAGATTCCCAAGTCCCCAAATATCGATCATTGAAGCCGGATTGTCATGGTAACGAAATCCTGTCCCTTGGATACTGGTGATCTTTAATTAGTGATTTACAAATACCGTGATCAGTTTTAAAAGCAAAAAGACAGTGTTGAGGAGGCGCGTAAATTTAATACAGTTGAAGCAGCTGGTGATTTTTTAATTTAAGAAGAGATTTGACTCGAAATGAACCTAGGAGATGTTTCAGACGGAAGCAATTGATAACTTTGGTCTTCAAAATGGCTTCATTTCTTTGCACTGCTTTCCTAGGATTCGTGTGAATCGTCCACTTCGGTTTCCTACGCTAAGAGTTTTATTGAAGAATCGCATCGTTTCTCCGCCATTAACAACGTCCGTGGTTTAGTATTTCTTCCTCCCGGCACCATCTATACATTGATTTGCAAAAACAACGTAGTAAAAAGTTGTTCTTTTTCAACAGCAGGGGAAATCAGCATGGCTTTGCAGTGTTTGATATTCCTGACAGATGCAACTTGTTCCTTTCTGTTCTCTGCTACAACAGATTTACTTCATGAATTTTGCTCAATGGACGACAGGCAATCCAGTTGTGATGTAAGATCTAAAACCTTCGCAGTCTCTTGATCAGATGTCCCTCATGAGCTGATACTGAAACTGCCCTACAGACTAATTAAGACCATGAAACACGCTAACTGACAAATAAAAGGTAATTGTGGCATAAGAAGAATGTATCTTA
>JAAAKL020003070.1:10492-22992 GCA_010016065.2 Carybdea cf. marsupialis auct. non (Linnaeus, 1758)
TTTTTGAACACATGCTACAAGCTAGTGAGATCTGAACCTACCCACACATTTTACATGAATCTAGTAAAGGCTGGCAATAAGACTACAGACTAATTAAGACCATGAAACACGCTAACTGACAAATAAAAGGTAATTGTGGCATAAGAAGAATGTATCTTACGTTAGGATATCGGGTGGCGGACATCTCGCCATTGAACACTTATAAGATCTGGCCCAACAATCATTTTTGAACACATGCTACAAGCTAGTGAGATCTGAACCTACCCACACATTTTACATGAATCTAGTAAAGGCTGGCAAAAAAATGAAGACGGTCTGGAAGAACCCAGAAGAGACTGCTATAATTGTCCGTCAAGACATCGCAAGCCTTGTGTGTCCAACTTGCCAACAGTGAAAAGAACATTGTTATTAATTCAAGCATTGGATATCCTAAAACTTTTACCGTTGAAGCTGAAATTAATCTCGACAGGCATCAATTTCAAAATGCATCATGATTGGACGCGGTAGAAATGCCAAAAAGAAACGCTCAGAAGCCATGCCAACCGTAAAGCCCATATTCATTCAGAGCTTTCTGTCGCTCGCGCGAATTTTTGTTTTCGAATTTTCTCACCGCGTGCATAATTGCAATTTCCATTCATAAGCTTGAAACGCACTCTAAATTCCAAAACACGATCATGGAGGGACGTAGATAACATCATACCTTTACGAACGCCAAGGTTTCTGTTCTGTTGTGTATACCGCCGCATGGAGGTTTATAGTTTTGATAGGGCATTTACATTTTGGAGAGAGTTCTTTGGTTTGTGACTTGTTGCAAAGGGCCTGGAGTATTCAATATCTTCCCTTGCATTATGTGTGGAGCCTCGACAAGAATCGATCACTTGCAAGCGTTCTAATGAAGATTTGTTCCTTGTTCTGGAGAAGGAAGAACACAGATAAACCAGAATGATCCAGCATCGTCTTGGATGTCGACAAATCCGTATTTTAAGCGACTTTTTACATTTAAAAAGCCATCGAGGCACTCATTGCTCTCACAAATTTACTGTAAACATTAAAATTGTGAGGCAGCACATGAGACCATTTGCTGAGGAAGACAAATAAAAGGGAAAGACAGCGTATCGTACGCCTATGTCGGAACACATAAGCCCAACGTCGAATTTCTCCACTAATTTTATATTTTTCCGTTCACAAATTCATTGCCAACGTCCTGAGCTTCAGGTAAAAAGTCGCCCTTCGACATCAGTGGATAATTTGCTTTCAGTATCAAATCTCCCGCTGCAGCCTAATAGACACTACAAAATCAGAAAGCTATCGTCAATGCCTTTTGAAAAATGTCCTTAGAATGAAGTGTGATTTCCCAAATCTCTCCTGGCAATAATCATCAATATCCTACGACGTAACAACTCGATCGTTTCATCATGGCGTTCATTGCCTTCTTGATTACCGAAGCATATCTTTATGAACTCTGATTGGCTAGCGCTAATGACGTCAGGCGCGCGATCGCAAAAAGTAGTGGACTTTTTTGTGAATTGCGGGCTCAGAGATTGTAGCCTGTACTATGTTAACACGCTGGTCCAGACACAAAGTCGATCACAGAAAAGCTGCCGCGCGGCAAAAAGCTCTGAGTGGAAACGGGGCTTAAATAGTGTCTTCTTGATTGCATCCTACGCACATATCCCGTTATGGGAATAAAAAAATATCTGGAGGAATAAGCGGTTTTCATGCATATAAATATGCCCTGACAATTCCAGTAGATTGCAACTTTAGTCCAAGGGAAATGATTGGGAAGTTCAGAGTATGTATACATATTGCATCCAGGATTCTGCTATTACCTTTAAGGTGCTTCTTCGGGGGATTAACATCGTGTACACATTATATTGCATTAAGGTACTAGAATTTAATTTTCACCATAAAGGAAGTCTGCTTCGGCCAACAACTTGGCTAGGGTAAAGCAGGACTGAACTGAAAGTAGATGGCAATTAGTATAAAGATCGGAAGATCTTAAAACCAAATCGGTGCCATCCTTTGCTTTTGATAGCTAGCATCCTTCGATGGTTGAAAGACGTTTAAGTTGTCTAATCAGAGACCCATAAAATTTGTCTAAACTGCAAAAAATCCGAGTTGCACAAAATATTGTCTTGTACTTTCCCACGTGATAAAATGAGTTATTTCACTCAACATGAGGGTTTACAGTGATAAATACATGTCATTTTAAAATTCTTTTGTTTTAACTAAAATTTATAAACTTTCGTCGCACTGGAGGAAATTGTGAAGCGAAAGGCGAGGTGGTCCCAGATCTTTGAACACCACGAACCCGAGTCTTGTCACAATAATGGAAAGACTTGACAATTTTCTTTTAGCATAGTAAAAGGGCCAGCGCAGTCCATGAGAGAACATGGGGAAACTACTCTCGATGTCCGTCAAATCAATAGTCGTACATGTGTTTCAAAGGTCGAGGACCATCGAATACTTTCTATGCGTACCTCAAAGGCAAGAGTAGCTCTTTTCCACTCAGTAATTATCCTTAAAACTAATGCACCAGGTTCCTCAGTTCATGAGGCAATTGGCCGCTTACATATCGAAATAAACGGGAGACCAATCCACTATCACTCTGAGAAAATAACATGTGGTATTTGGATAAGCTGGATTCGAAAATGTCTTTTGGCGATGATTGCATCGTATCAGAATAACTGCTCGTCAGACACCACCTGAAAGCTTACCACCTGGTAGCATACCACCTGTCAAATGTACGATGGGATTACCTACGATATCGTTAGTGCTTATTAGCTAAAACGGGTTCGCTCTAACAATTTTATCATAATCACAAATACATGTGAGCTTCCTCATCGCTAGGCTATCAGCCGCATTCCCACCTGCTTCAATTATTCGCTATGAAGAACATAACGAGATTTTTGAAGAGTATATGATGACAAATGGAGAAAAGATATTTGAAGTTATCTTTTCTGTATTATACTTAAAAGAACATGTCCACACTTTTCGGGTTGCCGGTCTTGGTCTGTATACCATCTCAATCTACTTGATCGCATAAGAGCTAACAATAATTAAATAACTGCATTTGAAACGAAAAACAGTTATATCCATCAGCTTCTGACGACAGCGACGAAGGTCAATTGCGTTCCCTCTCTCCCTAAAGTGCATCAAAGACCTATGATACTTCTATGGCTGTTCTTAGTTTAGGTTGGTATTGGCATAAAAAGACTACTAAGAAACCATTGGCCTTTCTATATACAAAGCAAAACCTGTACCTGACTGTTTGGGTCAGTAGGGCCTATGTCGCTATCAATCAAGCTGGATACACCAGGGTTGTACTGTGCCTGACTTTGTCTTTCGATTTCGTGTATATTGAAACGGTTTGACTTGTCAGTACTGAGGTCTAATTGTGATAGGCTGAATCATGCCCCTCACTACCTTTTACTATAATATGGACTGATGTTTAAACTCCGAGATCTCACGGTCCGAGTCTGGACGGGACGAACATACCACAAAGCATAACTTCTAAATACCGTAATCGCTTCAGCTAATTGCTGTAGCTGGTGAAATTTGAAAAAGTGAAACATCTTGTTTTCCATTGTTGACATCTTTCCCTCCTAAAACGTTTCGTCTCCACACATCCCTGTAAACTTCCCTTCTAGTTCTTTTCTTGGTTCCAATTTTCTGGGGCTTCCTTTTTCGAGTGAGTCGTCGGACTCCTATATTACTGCTTCCTTTCCATGTTCTTGCTATGGCTGACACTTTCGCCTCCAAGGATGTATCAAACGGTTTCTAACTTTATCAATACTGCCTTGCCTTTCATGGAGTGACGATACAATGAACAAAATTACGTGAATTGCATGGGGGCATGGGCCATAGGGAAGGGCGTTGAGCACTTGAGCTCAGTGCAACTCATTGATCCATTCAATAAGTTACGTTCTTTCAGCACTGGCATCTGGAGCAATGCGCAAAGAGTCACCTAAGCCCTTTAGTATCATGCTACATCAAAAGATCGTCAACTTTTTGTGCTGAGATCTTGAGTTAATATGCCCCTGAATTTTACTTTCTTCATGCTTGAGATCAGCCAGTTCTCTGTTTGTGATGTCGATATTTCGTTGGAGGGCAGCAGCTACAGCTTGATCCCTACAAAATTAAAACAACTCAGTGCCATTAAGGTAGAATGTGTTCCTATACAAAAAGAGGTTACCACTGCTTAACTTAAAAAGTTACCACTGATTAAAAAAGCACCGTCCGGGATTGGATCCCAACACAGTAGCCCGGTGATTATAAATGCACTTGAAGGTGAAGCCTTCCATCACTCTGCTACACTAAATAGGCCTTGAAAATCAGCAATTTATTAAGAGTTATTCTTGTCTGCTTTAAGTGTATCTGACTGACTTGCCAACTTGGTTAAATTTACTAGTCATATAGTTTATTGCTGTTTTTACAGGGAGTTCCATGTCGAAGACTCCCGGATCTTCCAGACTTCCTTTGTCATTTTTGTTTCGCCTACTCCAAAAATGTTTCTCCTGCCCTCACATGAAACTTTACGTTTTGACATATCACGTGAGAGTTTTGGCACAAGTGAATCACCTAATGATTAAAAATGAGTTCTCTCACGTTTCTAGGTTTCAAGGTTTTTAGGTGCGCTACTGAGAACCTTTGATTACATAAAAACGAATGCAATAAAAAGGGAAATTTGGAAATGTCATGTACCGTCAACTTCATGTAAATACCACACTTGTGTTCAGTAAGATCAATGAGATACTAGCAAACACACCCTCGGCAAGTAAATGATAAACCATCTTCTAACAGGTGCCATAGGCCTCAAAATTGATGAAGTTAATGAAGACAATTCGGACTTCTGCTATATCACAATAAATGAAAAGTAGGCTAGGATAGGGACTTCAAAGAGCGGCAACTTGGAATTCAAATTGAAAAGGGCAACGGTCCTTATCTATTGATTTTAAGGGAGCCTCAAAGCAGCTGCATAAGCTAAATAATCCAGATTTGAAAACACGACCCAACGGGTTACTGAACAAATAATAACAAATATAATTAAACGGTCGGCCACCTGCATGTAAAATAACGGCAAACGTAATGACTAACATGAGGGGTTACATTCTTCAAAAGAGTCATTTGAAAGAAGCCCGGACTGAACTAAATCTATTGATTGCAGCTTCGTTTAAGTGATCACTCGCTCTGAGTTGACACAAGTGAATGGCTGTTGACTGTAAACTGCTTTCTTGAACGGAAATGTCAAGTCCAGTAACAATAAGGACATACAAGATCATTTTAAATAACTATGGTTGTCCCTCTCTGTGAATGCATCTAAGTAAATATATTTAAACCAAAACATATAAGGTAGTACCACAGAAATAAAGACCTGTATTTGAATATTCAAAATATTTGCACAAAATTGTACCAAATTTTACGACCGATTAAGTTGCTCCATGCGAAAGTAAAACCTTATAGGGAAGTGACACTAACTTTGTACAACTGCGCATGTTCAACGTATGCCAATTTTGATACACTCTCATTGATGGATGTTATCATAGAATTTTTAGTAGCATTCCTCTCTTAGTATCGTTTTCAATCACGATTCGTTATCAAAATATAGTTTGCAGCTAGCTCTCAAACTTTTTTGCCATAGAGGCAATTTTCCCAATTTAAAGTCTTGGTCTCTAAAGCAGGTAAGGAAAGTGCTCTGTGTTAAAACCACGTCTTTGATGATTATGGAGCTCAACGCGACAATTTGTATAGAAAATGTGGTATGGGGGATTTTGCAAGGAAATGAAACCATAATTTGCACTCTATATAAATCATGGTGATGCCTTGGGCAGTTATTTTGATCCCAATCCATACCCATCCCAACTTCTAATTCGTTGCGCCACTTGTGTCTAATGATACCTTTCATTTTGCCCACTAACTGTACCCACGTCATAAAAACTTACAAAGTACGTTCAATTACACTAATGTCCTTCCTCACTAAAATTTTTTCGAAGAATATCGGTTAGGGTTTGAATGCTTTCTCTTTTATGGGCTCAAAGTACCTAATTAACTATTGGAAGTAACAGGTGCCGCAGTCAAGAAAGCTACAGCAAATTATATGGTCAGTTCACAGAAGCCACTCGTATACAATGGTATGAATTCAATTAAAAGTACAATGAATACTTAAGGGCACAATAAAAACTTCCGTCATTGGTAACAAAGTTAACCGGATAAATCTAATTACGTGTCCCTTTAAATCGCTTACCTCTTGCAGTCCTGAAAACTTTCTACAGATGTTACCATGGTTACTGAGAATTAATGTTGATGAATGTACTTGTACGCAAGCCAGTTACGATAAAAACTAAAGCTGATTAAGTTCTGGTTATGATGTATTTAGCGAATAAACAGCACAAACCGTTCTTTAAATGCAGATCCTGGCAAATGTCCACTGCTTGAGTGAAACATCATAGCCAGTTGTTTGCATAGCTATCGACACGGATTATCGATGCAGAGCAGCACTTGCAGTACGGTTTCCGCGAAAGAGTACGGTCTAATGCCGATTTATATCAAGCTAAAAGTTTAGCCAATAGCGAAACCAATAAGTTTGAAAGCTCAAATTCATATAAAATTACTATCTCATTGTTGAAATTGCTAATGGAATTGCAGATGCATATAAAGTACACATTCGTATTTTATAGGTAGATGCTATAGATTCCCTCAGCTACCTTAATATTATTTCTTGTACAAGAGCGGGTCTTCCGGAAGAGTAGAGCTTATAGCAATTTTAAGCAGCTTTCAAGGTCAAATATCCGGTAGAAGTCTTCACAAACCAGTTCAATTTCTTGGTATTGAAATTTTAGCAAAGTGCCGACTGAGTGCACTATCGACAGCCCCTATCCACAAGACAAAAATCTCGTCCTACAGTTTGTTCCTTGACATTTCACATATCTGAGTCAAGATACGGAAGATGGCCGAAATTGCACAAATTAGTTCACAGTAAGCATACTACATACCAAGAAACGAAAATTAACCTCGACCGGAAACCAAAGAAATGTAATTCTAGTGATACAAAATGTACTTTAAGTTTTCATGAGCGGTAAATGACCCTTTAATATATATGCTCAATCCTTCATAAATCTACAACTGCGCATGCTGAAGGATATATATTGCATTCTAGAACGCGTAATGAGAGTACGAGCGAATAGATGTTTGTAAATCCCTGTTGCCCATCATAAAACCTCGTGCACCTTCTTGAATGTGAACGCTCGTTGGCATAGCACAAATAAATTCCCTGATACAAGTTCGAGTAACAACCACTGATCCAAAGAATATCAGTGTATGATCTTTATTATCTACGTCAAATTACCCAGGTATCTACAAGAGAGAGAGCTACATTAATCGGCCCTCAATAAACAACAGCTGACACCTGCCTTGTCATTGATCACGATGGCTGCAAAGTCAGTAATCTAAACACGTCACTACTTTGATCCCAGTCTTCTAAGACAACTCCTACGTTCCTTTCACCAACTTGATGCTATCAGCGGTGTCGATAAATGTATTTATATAAGCTTAGATGAGCCTGTGCGTTGCTTAAATGAATTCCATTAACACTCAGTTTTTCAATAACGCTGAAAAAAACCCCAACCGTATCGCTTTCATTCGTAAAAAATGCGTTCCCCACAAAACAGGTCTACCTAAAAATTAGCTGGGTCATTGAACTAGAAATCCGATTCGAATGCCATTTCATGTCCTTAAGATGCATCTCGTAGAAGTATGCCTTTACTGTTATTGGGTAGCCGCTACTACAGCAGGCTATACATTCATGATGTCTACATGGGAGGGAGCGGGGGTTGAAAGCAATTTAAAGAGGTTAAGAAGATGCGATCCTTGCGTGCAGTCAAATTTCGTTTTGTTCTCTCTTTACATAATACAACACTTCCCACTTTCAGATAAGGGTTACGATGTGGCGCCAGCAATCACAAATGGGGAATGAAAGAAAAGCGTATTTGGTCTGTCCTTAAAACATAGACTACTTTTATGATATCTGGTTCAATGACAAGTAAACGACATTCCTAAAATTTAAAACATTGTAGTAGTCATCAAGTTGACAAAAGAAAGACAAGCCAATCTTGGTTCTATGTCATTTCAAAACAACCGAGCTATCACATTACATAGTATATATAACTCACTCCCTCTCCCCCCTTTTGAGCTCTACCTTAGCTACAAAGTCCCGAAATAGATTTTTATCTTTTAAATTAACTATTTCATCCGATAATAGGCAATTGCGTCATACACACCTTTACATATTTTGTGACGGTTATAAAAGTCTATTCCGCAAAGCACCAGGCAATAGGTTCTGTACCACGGATCCTTAAAAAAGACTGAATCGAGCTTCTCGTTGTTTCCAACAGCGAGAAAGTGTAGTCACGAGTACTGGTTCCCATTAGTTAAAATAGCGCGGGAAAGTCGGCCATGTTACATAATATTGCCTATAACCTTTGGTTGATGGGGACTGAAATGGCGTCCAGTGACCGACCTCACTTTGAGATGGAAGATGCTCGATCAAGTGTTTTTAGAGGTCAGTGGTCTGTACCAACTCATGTGATGAAAACGATGTCAATCGACGATTGATCTGACGAAACTTTAAGGTAATACGACAACAAGCCAAACGGAGAACGCCACCAAGTAATCTGGTGTGCCATACATAATTGATAGCCCGGAAATAAGCTATGCAGTAATTTAATTGGTTAAGTGTGATTGCTTCAAGATGTTTGCATAGCACTAAACGGCATTTTCATACAAGTTTTAAAGTTTTCTCTCTACCTAGTGGATAGCTTGGAACACGGAAAGAATGATTTATAGTAATGTAAGTACATAATTAAAACAGTAAATTACCATTATCTCCAGGGTAAAGAAATGTGAGCCTGTACATATAAGAACGTAAATTTCCGAACTCATAGGATTGTGCGTCCCTCAAACAATTTAATATAGTATCTGATAGCTCAGTTGGAAGAACATTTTGTCAGCCAGACGAGTACTTCTGACTTCGACAATATCGACAGTAACGCCTCCGTTTCATCATTCCGTAGCAGTCAGACCCCTCCCGTGGACAACAACAGAAAAATCATTCTAAAATCCGCCGCGTGCAGCCGTGGTCTAGTAGATAAGTTCTTTGCCTTAAGTTAAAGAGGGTCAGGGTTCGAATACCGGATTGGCTATTGGTGATGCAGGAAGGGCATCCGGTCTTGACGTGCTCTCTACTCCGGTATCAAGTCCCATGTACATGGGTACCGCCCTAGCCCCTGCAAAGGGGAGTGCACGGCGTTAAAACCGCACCAGGCGTCCACCTCCAGTTGCTGGGAAAAGAAGACATGAAACCGTGCAGTAAGTAAGTAACTACTCCTCAACTACAATCCAGTTGTATCTGTATACAAGATCTAATACCATCAAATCAGCAGAACGAAATAACACCTGCTTCACCGGTTATACCTTTTCCACATTCCCTTCCACTTCTATTTCTCTTATATTCCCCTTTTCACTTCCACATCCTCTCTACCATCTGCTTCTCATCTCTTCTGCTAACTTATCGTTAATCACTGACCTTAGGAGAGAACTTCGGTGTTGAGCGTCTTGGAAGTTTTTCAATCGGAAGAAGTGATATTTTAGTATGCCCATCATGTTGAATATGTGCACAAACTTTTGGCGTTTTCTGCATGGCTATGCCAAAGTAGAATTTGGTAGAAAAATCTTGACAATTTCATAGACGCGCAGCAAAGATAATCACATGATTGTGGATACTAATCATCAAGGGCTTAGTTAATAATTAAGGCTAATACTATGGTACCCTATTTGAAGTCGAAAGAGCTGGAAGTATTTTAAATTGGTAACCATTAGGAATTCCAATCCTTGTACGTCCACGTGCTAAACAAGTCACACCTTGTGCACTACCTCGCCCTTGACCATAGATTGCATGGTATAAATAGCCTGTTTACAAATCAAAGTTCAAAGCCTAATAACATTTATAATTTCTTAGCATTTTCTCTTGAAAAATTTAGTAGGTAGGCAAACATCAGAGTTTCTTTAGGAACCTTCAAATAAAGGTCAACAAAAAACTTGCGTACAAGCATAAAATAACATCTGCGTTTTGGTGCGTTTCAAAACGAGGCTATCAGAAGGCATCTGGCTGAAAGAAAAAATGACGACAATCTAACGTCATCATAAAAGCAGTCAAAGGATGATAGCGGTTTTGTAGTTAATGTCACAGCAATTTTCAAATATTAGGAAGATAATAGATCTAAGAAGGAACTTTACTGGTCTAAAAGGCGGTCTTTTTACGTCAGTCTTACGTTAATGCTACTGCTCTACCTCTGGATACACAGTAAGTTGAATGTAGCTTACGTGTACGAAAGCTAATGAAACACCTCCCCAACTGTAAACTATCCGTCAAACAACATTTAACAGGTGGTACTAGCATCACTGTTATGTCAGCAATTAACAAACCATTTACCTTCCAACATTTCTTGATAGGGCTTCCTTCTCCTTTGTTAGCCGTTTCTCTACTGACATGACTTTCTCGTGTATTTTGGCCAGCTGCAGATTCCAGCTTGAATCGCCACTCGACTTGGTCGTCTTACCCTTACTTTTCAGGAGTCTGTCCTTCTTTAATCGTTTATACGAGTCCTCGATATGGCGTCTATCATTTTCTGAAGGCTTTGTTGGAAGAGCTGCACTGCGCCCTAGTAAAAGAAGCATATGACTGGGACAGTTTGTATACTGGTAGAAAACTAAATGATAGTAGTAATACTTGTGACACTACAAGTACAGGTGTTGGTAGTTGCTATACTTCTAGTAGTAACATAAGTAAACCACGGTGGTAGTTAGAGTAGTAGAGTTTGTATTTGGAATAAAGAGTGTGGGGCGGTGATGCCGATGGTGATAGCGGTTGCGGCAGTAGAAGTAGTAATCTTAGTAATAGTAGTGGTAGCAGCGGTAGTTGTAGTAGTAGTAGTTTTAGAGGCGGTACTGGCTTTGGTATTAGTGGTGGTTATAGTTACCGTGGTAGCGGAAGTAGCAAGTAGAGTAGTAGTGGTGATAGTAATGATCGCACCAGTAGCGGTAGTGAAAGTAGTAGTAATTGTTTTTGCAACCGAAGTAATAGTGGCAGTAGTACCAGTGATATTCCTAAAATTAAAATAAGCAGAAGTGTGACAGGAATATTACCTCTGGAAAAGACTGAATTATTGATGAACTCAAACACGTCAGTACCCTGGAAATAAACGGAAAGAGATTGTAAAAGAATTTGAGCCAACCTCGTCTAAAATACCTAATTACAGATAGTCAACGTTAAAAATATAAACTTTACTCCATCGGAAATAAACCATATATACATACTTCTTAGGAGAGTTAAAGCGTGGCGCTTAATCAGGAAACATGATAATAACATGCTCTCTTTGCCACTTCCTGCGATGCTGTATATTCAGTAGGGGGGGTAGGAGGGTGGGGGTATTCACATTCTACTCAAAACATTGCACACTACCGTATATTCATCTTCGGTAACATGTGTCACTAGCAGCAAAAATACAAAGCGTAAATGAGCATACGAATTTCTTTTCGTAAACAACAAAACCCAAAAATCTCCTCACTTTGTATGCACCCTGACCTGAATGGAATTCCTTTTTACCGGTCTAATAACGAAAGCTGTTCTAAGGTCTATTGCCATCTTTACAGATACTGCACAATGTAGTTAAGACACGTTAAACACTTTGGTGTAAGCAGAGTTCCATTGTGTTGACTGAACTATCTAGTAGCATTACAGATGTCGCGCGACTCTCGTTACTGATTTCTTAAATAGTTCCAACCTTGCCTTCCACCTGCTATAAGATGACAGCTCTGACCAGTAGCTGACCTACAAGACCTGTTCCATAAATAGAAGATGAACTTTGATATATATTTTGAGTATGGACTGGCTTACCCTGGAATGGCAGCCCTGTAAACCTTCACCACCTTCTTTCGACTGGATGATAACTTACTTTATTCAATACAATTGTACAACTGAAGTCATATGAGTTTTAAGGTAGAAGGTTGCTCCTTGTATCTCGAAATGGGTTTTGGTGTGTTTAGCACATAACACCTTCAACAGAAAATGAGTTAAAAAGCACTTTCTTAGAGTTTTCAGTATTGCTACACATGTGGTTAAAGCTACACATTGGTAACCACCGTTCAATCGAACTTATAGCCCATGGGCAGTGAATCAAAAACTTTGCTAAACGCCTCCCACACTCTTAATAAATTTCCCAGTTATTGAAAGCTCCCTCCATAATACATTATGACCATGTTTAAGTAAACAGGAAGCAAGCCTGTCATCGATCATCAACAATCATGGCAATGATGGAACTTTTATCCTACCGTTCCACTTGCTCCCGTTGCTTTGCTTCCCCCGATGTTATTGGTCGTATCTGCCTTCTTCTTTTTTCTCCTCTTCCCACTCTTCTTCAGTTTCCCTTTTTCACGCAGTTCCGCCA
>JAAAKL020003071.1:0-21587 GCA_010016065.2 Carybdea cf. marsupialis auct. non (Linnaeus, 1758)
GTGTATATAGTGTTTAAACTAGATATGTTTAAATATTAAACATCTCTGGTCAAAGTTCTATTAGTATTCCTTGGTCCCTTACGTTACGAACCAGCATCAAAGGTTTTATTAGATAAAATTTAAAATTTTGGAAGCTGATATATATCGGTGTAAACATCTCGGTGCTGGGAGAAGGTAACGCTCTCAGTTACGGCCATTTACGTTCTTAGTAATAGGGCAACATGAAAATTGAGCATTTTTTCCATAATTCAAATATTTTCAGAATCGTGACTTCACACTTTCCCTGCGCATTGCAACACTACACAGCAGTGCTACCATGCTCTGTAAACAGTTGCTGTTCCCACAACAGAAGGGTCTATAGAGATCAATGCTACCTTAATTGTGCTTTTGCCCCGCCGCACCGTCAAAAAGTATGACTTGGGTCAACGTGCCATTAGATTTTAGGGCTGTGATATTTCACAGAGGTTCCTGATCTTAGTGCTCCTTAGAACAAAGGCATAATTCTGCAATTCAGCAGCTAAAATGATAATTGTAATCAATCTGCAGGTGTTACTACAGCGGCTCAGCCCACTAAAAGAAAAAACAACAGTCGTATTGTGATATTTGATGCAATTCATGGTAACATCATGGATACAAGAACGATTATCTACGGATTTTGGCAGATAAAATCAAGCTTATCCTGTCCGATCTGTTAAGCCCAACTCACACTGGACGCGGCATTCTTCATACTAGATATTTTTGTATGGCGTCATCTTGCGTATTGAGTGCGCATGGCGAATTTTCAGAAACGAGTCATGATGAGTCCATCTTTGCCGTGAAGCGACGCTTCAGAACAATGACTGCTATTTCTTAAAACCAACAGGAAAGTGAGATCGTCAAGTTACTGATCTGAAAAAAGCCATTTAGGGAAAAAAAGACTAAATGGAATGGATGTAGAAAGATGGAGAAGGGGGAAGATGGAAAGGAAAAGAAAGAGAAAAGGGTAGGAAGCAACAAAGACAAAAAGAAATACATATGGAAAGACGGGAAAGTGAAATGTTATGTACAACAAAAAATAGAATGCTCCAGGTAAATATAAATAAACAAGAAAAAGACACAGATAACAGAAGAGGACAAAGGGAAATTAAGCCTCGAGGAAAGGAAAGAAAATACAAAATAATAAGGTCAATGGGATGCACAGAAAGGTGGAAGAGACGTTGTAACTACTACGACGATGTAGAGGAGCATAAAAATATGTATCACATTTCTCTTTTAAACATCACCCTCTATTCAATGCCGCTATAAATAAACATCATACATACGCAGTAAATACGTGAAAGTTAAAGTGGAGCTTATAAGAAATACCAGATGTTCTGATTAGCAATCAGTGTTCTATTCTCTGCTACTGGCAAATGACAATATAGATTTCTTATAGCTAATTTCTATTATCATATTCAATTCACAATACTGTGAATTTCTTGTTTGCAGAACCAACAACGACATTTCATTATGTGCCGCGGCACATAAAAGAGGGAATCCAGTATGGCAAAAAGTGATTTCTGCAGGAGAAAGAAAAAGACAGTAGAAGTTATTTCAGTGCAGTTTAACGTAATAGCGTAGTATACCCGTGAAAACTGACAGTCTCTTCCTTACATAAATTCCTAATTTATGTTTACTAAATTGCAATCCTCCATTTGGATATTTGGCAATTTCTGTGGGAAAAATAGTATCGCTTGGTTTGCATTCGATTCGATCTATTCTTACTTAGTCTAAATGTCTAGTCACTGTGTTCCATTTGAAGCCGCCAAAAAATCACCTTATCATTTCCTTGCCTAGTGTGTACAATTTTTAGCATTTTTTGATAACAACACAACAAAGAAGTTACAGAACACAACAGTGGCTATCAGAATTAAAATCAAAGAACTTGATACTCCAGACACTGGCTGAGACGGACGAAGGGGATGAGGGTTCCAATTATTTGTTTAGAAAGCAAACAATTCCTGTTTCGAAAGCTCAAATTAAGATAATTTCCACTTATCAGTAGCTCAACACTCTATAATTAATAATTTGGAAGCAAGATGAGAAATTGCAAGGATTGAAATGTACGGGACAAGTATTTGTAAGTATGTATTAGTTGCGATTCGTAACAGGATAATCTCGATTCTATTGCAAGATCGCGGTAAATTATTCCATTGATGGCTCTTTACATTTATACGAACAGAAATGCTTAAATTGTTCGGAATAGGTTCGAAATCAACAGAAATTTATCGAAACTACAAGAAACCTAGCACTTCAACAATTAGGAGCAGGCTGTGTAACAAAGATTAATCGATAAAACCACTTAACTGAACGTAAAAAACTAATCATTTTATTAGTATGGGCATGCAGACAAATTGCCTAACACACTTGGCTTTCACTACAACTTCCAGTTAGCAAACGTTCTACATTGGAACGCAGAATAGCGTATCCACAATTAATGCACTGTGGAATGAGCAGCATTTACATCAGATTATCAGTAACACACGAGAAAACCACTTGAACGCCTATGTTCAAAGAAAGGTTTATTTACCTTCTAATCTGAGGTTGGGGTGCTGACACCAACGTTGCCTTGGAAATTGCCACTTCCAACTACAGCCAAGCTTCGTATTACTGAACATTATATTACTGCATTACTGTATAAATGTAAATATAAATTATAATAAAACATAGATACAAAATATCAAAGAAATTTAAGTATTGCATAAATGAAAAAATTGGAAGAGAAAAATGTCCCAATTTGCTTTGCAAATCTACAGTAATTGCTAGTGACGTCATGTTATAATTTCAGATGTACAATGTGTAGAGGTGTGTAAAAGGCCAAAATTCCAGTATGTGACGGCGCATCTCCCAGTCTGCTCCGAGGTGAACATATTCTGGTAGACTGCATCGGGTTCACTTGGCAATATCTTTTTTACTATCTTTCTGATTTAAGAATACCTACGTTCCTTGCTGCCTTCTCTTATCAAAGCATTACACCAGGACCAATTCACTAAAGGACCGAAGCAGTTGTTCTCCTCGCTGTATTGGGACTCTTTTAACCTGTAATATGCCTACATCTCAAAAGCTTTCACTTGTTCTTTTAACTGCTGTAGAAGCTATAAAAGCGCTGGAGAATGCAATGCATCCCTACTCACCCCTGAAAGTACCTCTTCTTTACCTTAACACAGGACGGCTGCGTTTTATTTTTATAGAAAAACAGAAGCCTTTAAAATGTTCCTTCTTTATCTCCCCCACTGGTTTCTTCTTTACTCTAGCAGGTATCCTTTCATGTCATAACAGTTCGTATGTATAGGTAAACGTGCATCCTGGCTTGTTCACGTACCGATTAATTGCTCGTCTCTATACAACCAGCTAGTTGGTAAACTAAAGCCTGTTATGAATTCTAAGAGAATATGAGCTTTTGTAAAGACTGTAATTTATCCTAAATCTGTTGGTATCTATTGGTGTTTGGAACACAAAACAATCTGCAGCTTTTGTAATCAGGTAGCGGGTAGTGGCATCGGCAAATCGTGGGCTGTTGACACATTTATCACAACGTACATGTAGGGCTCCCTCAAGAGCTTTTCGCATAACGTCCTAAATAGTGTTTGTATTATAGAGGTGGGAAGAAATGAGATAACCTTGCCGCACCCCTGGTCCAATATTCAAACAATCCGGCACTTTTAATATCCCCTTACTTAGTCACACTCTTACCATGATCATACGACAGCAGCATCCTTTTGTTGCCTTTCTGGCAATTTGAGAAAGTCATTTTTGAGTTACCCTTGTATACTTTTATTAGTTTGCATTTGCATTGCTGTCTTTCTTTCTATAGCTCTCTTTTTATACTTTTTATGTAACTTATGCCATGTTATTTGTTCTTCAGTCTCTACTTGATGTTATAGAAGATGCTCTTTGATCGCTTTTCCCTCTTATGTCTGGTTCTGGGAAGGCTGTGTCTGTCAGGACTCCTGCACATTTTTTTGTGTTCCGAATGTATTGCAATTGCTTGTGTTAGTTTGTCAGGCAAAGTGATGCAGCATTAAATTCATGTATTTCAAGTATAATGAATCTTGAAATGGGATAGAAATTTTACAGAGGTATTTTTAGTCTTAATGTTAATAGAAAAACTGGAAATACAGAAGATCAGATGATGACAAACGAATTTGATGCATAAAATTACCAACAGTTGTTATTATGATTCACTAAATAAAATACAAAGTGTAATGCGAAAAAATGATCATGGCATCTGGTCCCCGATAATGCTGATGTGGTCACTGTTTATGTAAGTGTAGAGGCTCATCTCTCTCAAGATCTCCAACTCCGAACATGAAGGCTTTTAAAATATGTTGCGCCAATTTCAAAAAAGCGTTGTTGTCTAACATGTATATCTAAGACCGGCTATCAGCCAGTTCTCAAAAAGCGTTCTTTTAACCCCTTACCAAACCTAGAAGTTTTCAATGTTTCTCAGCCTAGGAAAGGGAGTGGGGGATCAGCGATGACCCTTTTTTCAACTTTGCTACATTTTATCGAAGCTACTTCAAACTTGGCAGAAACGTTAATAGGCACCTCTCGCATCAAATAAGCAAAAATGTGTTTCCCCCCGTAGAATTGTAAATACGTCGTCAGTTTTCCATTAACAAAAATGTTCTTCCTTTCTTCTTTCCTTTGAAATTAGCAGCTAGTCATATGATAATATCATTATTTTAGAAAAATGTTTGGATTGTAAACATTCATATTCTCCCGCAACTTTGGCCAGAGACGCCCAAGCTGCATGTACAGCAGCCTATCACATTCTACTGTGTTTTTATCTAAACCATGTTTAACAAGACTAAAAGATACTTACAGAACAATACAAGGAAGCTCTAGAAGATGTTTATAGCCGCATAGAAGAACTTTAACATGAGGATACAGTCAGCAAACTCGAGGAAGCGAAGAACTAATAGGGAGCCAACATGAAAAAAGTGCTTCAAAGTCTAGCAGGATGAATGAGAGGGAAACTTGTGGAAGTGCTAAAGATGACAGTGCATTGTAACATGTGGCAGTAAAAAATCAGCAACGGTAAGCAGAAGGGCAATTGAAGAATAAAAAGTAGTAGATATTGCTTGTACTACATTGTGAAAGCAGTTAGTGCATAGTGGCTGTTTAAAGTTTTACATGAGTTAAAGCTCATATTAAGTGGCAAAGGTGATTTGCACGAAGGATTCGTAGCAGATAAATGAACTTGTCTCTCCTGTTAGGGGCTTCTTGAGGTATACGTCTTTTAGTTTATGTCTAAAGTACTTTTATCAGCCACATTAAAATCACTTCTGTTCTTTATCATCATGAATTGTTTAATACATTTCAGAGGTTTGAAGTCTGTTCGGGAGCAGCAACTGCAATGAGTTGTAACGAATTATCTAGGATGTCTCTTCAAAAGCACTTAATATACTCTGATAAATTTATGAACTTCCATTACTCAGATTTAAAATTTGATTTAAGATACAGTTTGACATCTCTGAGAACAAACGCAAAAGTGTTTAAAAGAGCAAAACCGACCCTAATTTACACTATATTTAATTCTTAAATACGTAGCATCCAAATGTATCAAACCTGCGATTATTTTGCTGCAGATTGGTTTGCACAAAGCGCTAGAAAAAGCAATAATTCGACAACAAATCTGGATTGAAGTTTTACATATTTGGTCACAGTTGCACTTTAAATGGTCTAGTAGTAATGAGCCATGTAATGCTTCAGACTCTGAAGTAAATCAATCATAAAAACGGAAAAGTTTCCAACTTAGATTCTAAATTACACGCGCATCTTTTGTAAGCATAACGTTTACAAACATATTCAGGCTTAAATGTGTACAAAAATTAGTATTTGCCAAGAATAATTCTGATCCTGAGGGTTTTTTTGTAAGGTTAGAAAACTCATGTCAGAATACTGGTTGTATCAAGATTAGAAAATATTGCAAATCAAAGGGTAGTAAACAGGATAGGCTTTTGGTGTTTGTAGAAAAGGAGGCAGCCTCATAGTTACGTCACTTTGCATCATCCAAGAATCACCTGAAATATAATTGCACAGTATAAATACACTGACTAAAACAGGCACATGATCGACATAGCTTGATCTAAAAACTGATAATTCCTTAAGGATATGTGAAACTGATGCTAGATTTTGGAATGCTATTTAAAGCAAACATGTACCAGATATTTTGTGGTGGGAATGCATTGGATATCATAAATTCTTTAAAACATGATGTAGTTGTTAAATAACAAAACCCACTTAACCGGTTTCTCCTATTGAGCAAACCAGTAATCAATTAACAAGGGATAAAAAACTCGGCGGGAAAACATAAGGCATTGAAGGTGAGCTTACTGGCGTTCAGATCGCTTCTGATCTCTTTTGTCTTGGGTTGAGTATAGCACCTGCTCTATTAGACAATAAGCGTGGCCAGGACGGGTTACACGTGGCCTCTAAGGACCAGCCCACTGAGGACCACTGAGGATGGAAACCTTACATGGAACCTCACTCGTACGACACAATAAATAGGACATTCCAAAGTAAATGGTGTTATTATGAAGAATTTACTATCGTTTCGTTTTAGGTGAGGTTGGATTTATTGAACACTTGTTAAAGTATCAACAAAGTGCAGTGAACTGAATGGCAGCAAAATCTGTAAAATCAAAGAAAGTTGAAGTGCAGCTAGGGAAAGTAAAGGAAAGAATGATTTTAATAATAAAATTAAATAATTGTCAATAAACCAAAGAAAAAAATGGTAAAGATTGTAAAAGAAGGACAAAGAAGCCAAAGGGAAGCAAAGAGAAATCGCATTTAAGCAAAGAAATTTTTAACACAAAAAGAAAACGATGAAAGCACTCCAATCATAGGAAAGCAAATAAAATTACAAAATAAGATAAAGCAACATATACCAAAGAAAAACAGAGCACAACAAAGGGAATAAGGAGTAAAGACAGTAGCAAGCCAAGAAATGAGGATAAAAGGACAGTGGCGATACACTACAATTTGTAAAGATACCGTGTTTTCTTGAATAGAAGCCGCCACTTTTATTTATCGTTCAAGAAAAAAATTGCTGCTTTTATTCAAGGGCGACTTCCATTATGTTGAATGAGGTGACAGAATTTATCATTACTTGCTTTTCAGTCATTCATATGAAGCCATTGAAGCGCAAAGAAACGCATTCGTAAATTAGGCTTCAACAAGCAAGCATTTGCATGAATTTTCATTTCAGTTGAATATGGCAGAGAAAAGATCAAGTTACGTTTTGAAATTCAAAAAACTCGTGATAAAATTAATATGCTCAAGAAAATAACAACAGAGATGCTGATAGAAATTCCGCTATTGATGAAAGCATGGTTTGAAGTTGGAGAAAGAAATCATCTGATATCAGCGGCCAATCTTCCTCTTCCTCTCAAAGTAAAATGAGAGGATTATCTTGTGCAGGAAGAAAACCAGTTCTTGGAAACATCAAAGAGGAATTATTGGAGAAAAGTATCGATGAGCGTGAGAACCAACACCATGTCCCATGTAAATTAATAACTGTTTGGGCACAGCAACATGCTACTGAACACAATTTTCAAGCGAGTCGAGGTTTAATTTCATTTGACCCAACGGTCTCTCCATTTTACGAAGAGCAACTACTGAACAAACCATGCCGTAGGATGATTAAGCAAAAATTGCGAACTTTGTTAAATTTTGTGAAAAGCAGAGAAATAAATTTGGCTTCTCTCTTGGAAATATTGCTAATATGGATGAGACACCAATATGGGCTGACAAGTGAAACCACTGTTGATAAATGTGGTTTAAAGACTGTTCCAATTAAATCCACTGGACATGGGAAACAGCAAATAACCGTATGTTTAACAGTCAAAGCAGATGGCTCCAAAATGTTCGTAGTTACACCAGGGAAAAAACTCAAAAGTGAAGTTGCGACAATCAAAGGTGCGATTGTAAAATGTTTCGCAAGTGGCTAGATGAACGATGAACTGACTGAAGATTGGGTCTCTCAAGTGTGGGGGAATTTAGCCTTCGACAAGAGATTTCTTTTATGGGATTCTTTCAAGTGTCACACAAGTGAAAAAATCAAACAGTCTTTGAAAAAAATGAATACATTAACGGGTGTGATTCCAGAAGGATGCACAAAGTTTCGCCAACCTTTAGATTTTTCTATCAACAAGCTCTTCAAAGTGATTTTCCGAGAGTTGTATGATGAATGGCACCGAAAAGGAGACTTTGAATGCACGAAAGGTGGGGTGGTGAAGCCACCAAACTATGTTCTACAAGTTAAGTGGGTCGTCGATGCTCGGAAGAAAATCGATCCTGAAATTGTAAAGAAATCCTGCGAAACATGAGGAATTACAACAAGTGATGCAAACAAAATTCACTACTTGGAAGAAGGACAGCTGACCAAAGAGGCCCGAGTTTTGTTAGGAGCATCGGATGGGAACCTCAAAATTGTACCAATTCCAACTCTTGACGATGATGTAAATTTTGAAGTCGAGAATTTAAGAAGATGTAACTGATTTAACAGATAAGGTAATTGAAGAAGGTGAAATAGAAATCTTGTCTTAAAAACACGTCGTTGTTGTTCCATTCCTGGCTTTAAATTTATGCTTTCCAAAAAAAAATATGCGGCTTCTATTTAAGGGCGGCTTCTATTCAAGAAAATACGGTAGTCGCTTTCAAAGGATTCTCCTTGCAACTTAGGTTTTTGCCTTTTCACCAGTAGCTACGTACCAGTCTTACCCTTGATAAAGCACATTAGAACATGTATTGCGTTAAAGTAACACTGTTTCCTTTTCTTATGACACAAATAGAGCTGAGAATAATGGGATACCCACATTATGAAGGCAAAAAAACTATCATTACCAAGTACCTCATTTTGGTAGGTTTTCGATAGTAAAATCTCTTATGACTAACCAAACAAGGACGTTCTCCTTTTATAAAGTATCTCTCATATATGATTTGGAAGAGAGGGCTGGGATCGATTTTTTCCGATCCCTATGATCGTGGTCCAGTGGTTAAGGAATCAGACTCACATGCTAGAAGTTGTGGGCACGAATCCAGCCTAACCCGATATAAACGGGAGGGTAAAGGGAGACCACCCCTGTAAATGTGCTCTCTCTCCAGGACATTACTCACTCTGTCTGAGCAATAGGCTACGCTCGAAAATAAGTATGCCACCAAAAATATGATCATGATTGTCAAAATTCAATTTTTGCCTGATCCTACAAATTCAAAACAAAGCTATTTAAAAAACATATTACTTGACAAGATTATTCAAACATTCCAGACATCGGGAGGAAATAAAACACATTAATATTCCTGAACAGAATGTTTTTGTTAGATCTCGTTGTTAAATTTGTTAGATTACCTTGTTTTTGTAAACTCCTCATGTAACACACAATCTCCAGAATCTTTTTTATTTTTGTTGTTGTTGTTGCTTTTATTACTGGGGTTAGAGTAGGTCACGTTACATGTCCTTCCTGCATGCATATACCATGCACGAGGTGTTCTTGTAAATGTCTTTAAGGGATGCTTCTTTCATTTCCATCAAATGCACTTATCAGGCTTTGGCCGTTAGAGAGGATGAGGTTAAGCGTTACAATTGGCCAGTTGTTGCAAAGAAGTGGAGAGAGACTTGCTAACAACAACACTCATTTGATTTTAAGCTAGCTGAATTGGAATACTTTGCACTTTATCTATTACTACTGTCATGTGATCGTGCAGGAAATGAGTGAGTCCGGGCAAAGGAAATTCCTCAGTCTTTCCAGTTTTGATTTGCTACTGACACAGTATGCATTTATCGCCAAATGACAAATATGGAAATGATGTGTTTGCTGATGTTGTCCCATGTGAATATGGATTTTCCACGTCATTATGTTATCGCCTTAATTTCTGATACAGCTTGTCTCGATCTTCTACCTCTGAATTACACAAACAAAAGAGAAAATCAAACTTGAGACAGCTGGATTCGCATACGAAATCGTATCAAAGAATAAAAACAGTGGTAGTATTGAGTAAGGATAGCTGTTTAATGTCCTTCGGCTTCAACTGCTGAAAATATGTTATTCTTGTACCATTTCTCGGTTTGCATTGACATTGAATAAAACCAAGTGAAGTAAATGATGTATTTAACCACTGCCGAGAAGAAAGTAGTCTTCATTTTAACCTTTGTTAGGTGATCGCTCAGGAAGAGCCGAAATTTGTATACCTCTACTGGGCACCTTCTAACTTACTGATATTAATCTTTCCGATCAATCTCTTCTTATCAAGGTAATCTCAGCATCGTCTTTTAAGTCATACATGTCAAAGATACCGAATATACACCGATTACCGGATCACACCTATCGGTGTTGCAGCTATGGCATGATTAAGTATCCTGAAACAAAGCTAAGGAGATTTTAAAACCTCTTTCACCTTTGAGCGAAAATCAATATACCTGATATACTTTGTTAAGTGTGAATTAAAATAAGGTTTTGGTCGTGAAGGGTTTGCGATTGTATTATACGGTGTTACAAGTAGTCACCAAAGGAATAAAGCTTCTTTTTCTCGTTTCTTAGCCAAGTACTGAGAAAAGGCTCTCCAAATTCAACATGAAAGTAAAGCTTTTTAACGCACTTGTTTGATGAAGCACATGTCGAATCGGCAAACACATCAGCTCAACAAGCGAATTTTAGTGTTGTTGCTGTTACTTGTTTTGATAGCAACGCAGCCAAATCAATCTCCTTCCACATCATTGGCGGTACAAATAAAATCTAGTTGAACCACTTGTGACGCTTTCCTTGTTAAGAAAGCCAACTGAATTACATCTGATTACAGTCTTTATGTCTGGTATTTGTTTGTTTATTAAAATCTAAGCGCAAGACCATCGTAATTAGGGAAAAGGGCAGCAGTTTTAATATGTTATCTGTTCACTTGGAGAAACGGCAGAGCCGAAATGTGACAACGCACGGTGTCAGAATTCTGCGTTGTTCACCGTAATGTCTTCTTCGCGTTAAGTGCAGTTATAAGATTTGGGAATTTTACTATGTGAATTATTTTTGACTGACAGCACTCATGCCTATGGACTTCAATAAAATTATTTGGCGGTTTCCCTGCAGTCTAAGTAAAATATTATGAATAAAACGCAGCGACGGTCCCAGCAAAAGCCTTCCCTGCTTTTCCCTAGATTTAAAGTTTTAAGTGACTGAGATCCGGGGCGTCAGAGTCTAATTTTTAGATAATCTAGGACACTTATTAGGTTTTATCAATATTTTGGAGTAAAGTTTGGTGCTCTTTAGTGATAGAAACAATGTATAAATACAGGTCATGGACCAAAGATACAATACCTATGCTTTTTCAAAGCAAACACAGAAATGGAATCTATCAAATCAGTAGTAATTTGTTGCAAAATGTTTTCACTCGTTGCACTTTTCAATTTCTTGGACGTGCTAAAGCAGGTTTTAATATCTTTTTTCAACGAATCATTTACACTCTAATCTATTGTATTAATAGTTTAGATCAAGCTTAAAGTTACTCTTTACTGTTTCCACTTTCAGTTTGTTCCACGTCCACAGTTTATTTAAGTAGTAGTGCAATTTTGGTTAGCAAATCAATGGCTTGCTGAGTAGGGTATCTAGTGTGCTGTTCTACATCAACAACCAAACTATATTAAAGGATACAGCAATGAATGATATGATGATATGGAAATGTGTCTTTCCCGTTGACATCCTGGACATTTTTTGCAATCCAGAATTCCTGGAGCCGTGTCAAAAAATTGCATAATTCTGGAACGGTCAAGGAAAAGCAGACGTCTGGATACTCCACCTGCCCCGAGTTTTCTTCTCCCCCCTCGCCGCATAAGCTTTTGCTTACGTTTACGTCTACTTCATACTTTGTTTATGAGGGGGTTGTATATTAACTGAGTAAATTTTCTGTTACCCTTTTGCTCTCGGCTGTAAACCCAATCCTCACGAAAATCTAGTAAATAAAACCCTTTTAGGGGGTAAGAACAGCATTGCAGATAGGTGCAAGAAAGCCCGATTCACATATAGAAAAGAAAGGAGGAAAAAGTGAAAATGAAGATACCTAGAGAAAAATAGAGAGGAAGACTAAGCTTTGGATAAAAGAACGACATGGTATCGATGGAGACATATATTCTTTCTCGTACAGGATGCGAGAAGCCACTGATTATATGAAAGAAGGCTTAAGTAAGGAACAAAGTATCCTCTGAATGAAGTGAGTGTAATGAGATGCACCAAAAAAATTATGTTGCATTTATGAATCAGACCGTACTCTTATTGTTAACAACTCTGGTGTAATGGTGTTCGTTAAAGATACAGCTCTAGGGTAAATGGATTTTATGGAAAATTGAAAACCTTCCCCTCTGCTTAGTATTAAGGTGTAACGTCGCTGTCGCAACCAGTGTAGGGTAGAGCAACTCCTTCACAATACACATATATACTGTTCACTTTTATCTCTTGGAGGAACTCTGATATCTCTCACAGTTCCTCAGTCACCCTTCCTACTTGACAAGATTTCTAATTTATACAAGTTACAAACCAATAAATGAACGCTTAATTATAATAAATAAATTTGATAGGCTAAGAAAAATCAAGGAGTGTGTTAAGAATCGTGTGTTAGTACTTGACTGGAAGTTAGTATTAAGACAAAGGATGGTGATGATAGGAACAGGAAATCACACATACTAAAGAATCACGTGTACTGTGAAACCCTAACATGGCAAAGGGATTGACTAATCTACGCAGACACCATGGTAACAAACTTCCCTTACATACCACAATAGTTCCTAATCCTCAACAGGTTACCATGACATCCAACTATATGTTATTTGATACTAGTCTCTTATTTGATACCATCCTTGAAAGATATTAGTCAAAGTGAGTGTCATTTGATCAACACAGCGCACAGTGTGTTTCAAGTTCAATACCTTTACTTTTATACATGATATTGGCCGCAGTACTCCAAACCGACCTTATAGATAACTATAAGAACAACAACAGTAAAAGAATTATAACTAGTGGCATGAAACATCTTTGCAACCTCTTTTTCGTCCCAGTATACATACTGTCAAGAACGAGGTTGATATACGCAATTATTTATAGGGGCCTACATAAAGATTAGGATGAGTTTCTCATGATTTCGGTACGTACATATTGAGACGTACATATTGGGACGTAGATATTGAGACGTACATACTGAGACGTACATATTGAGACGTGTATATTGAGTTGTGCATATTGAGATGTGCATATTGAGATGTGCATATTGAGACGTACATATTGAGACGTACATATCGAGACGTACATATCGAGACGTACATATTGAGACGTACATATTGAGACGTACATATTGAGACGTGTATATTGAGACGTGCATATTGAGTTGTGCATATTGAGGTGTACATATTGAGATGTGCATATTGAGACGTACATATTCAGATGCACATATCGAGATGTGCATATTGAGACGTACATATCGAGACGTACATATTGAGATGTACATATTTAGATGTGCATCTTGAGACGTACATATTCAGATGCACATATCGGGATGTGCATATTCAGATGTACATACTGAGGCGTACATAGACCAATTAAGTCAATCATAAGGAATTTTGTGTATGAGAATTGTACGTCTTAAACCGTAAAATTTATTACAAATTAAGAATGACGACACAGCTATGCATGCTATCTGTAATTAGTTTACTTGCGCTATTGAAAAGAAAGGATATAATGAAATTTGAAGGCGTTATGAGTGGTACCATTGTCACTGCGCATCGACTATATTGCGCTGCGTTTTGCAACCAGAGTTTTAAATAACATAGGAAAGTGATATAATAACATGCCTACGTTCAAAAGAGTGATCAAGATCATCTATCTTATTTCACTAGTTATTGTCAGGAGACAAAGGAGACCAGGGATAGTAACAAGAGGACGCAGCGGTAGGCTTGTAAGTACACTACAATGTTCTACGAAAATATAAAGCTTAGATTAAATTTGGGTGGCAGTAGTTGTCCTTCTTGTAGACTAATTTCTGAGCTGGAATGTGAATAAACGTGGACTATCCTCCACTTATTTCGTATGTTTTAAAGTTAGTCATAGAAAGCAAAAGATCACATGATTGTTGCATAAATGATGTGTCGACTCAAAGCTGCTAGTCGTCTATTCGAAATAGAAACAAACTTGAAAGGGATAGAGAATCCAAGCTGATGTGGTGTTTGATACAACATTGTACTTTTCGGTCTATATCACGTGCATAGCAACGTTGGTGAGAGGCAGCGAAACCCGGACGACCTGTTGATAACATTGGGGTAAATTTGGTGCAATTCGACCAATTTCTATGATTTGCATTTTTTACTTTCAAGTCCATCAAATAATCAGCTTCTTTGTGATACTAGCCAAGTCTTTTCACCGTCTTGATTACTGTAATAAAAAAAAATAATTGCTGGTGTTCCATAAAGAAACTCAGATAGGAGGAATGTAGTATTGATATGCCATAAACCAGATGGTTATTGCACTCATCAGAAAAAAGCGAATATCCTTATTTTCTAAAGTAATTAAATGGCGAGTCTGGTTGACGCGGTCGGAAAGTATCATGACGTCTGCTTCTGTGGAAGAGCTAGTTTTTCTTATGTATTTGAGCACCAACATGCTGGCTTCAAATGTAGTAAAAATATATAATAATGTACTATGATATCACCGGCACAAAGCCAAGGGGGCACAGGGGAACTGTCCCACTCCCGATGGAATAAATTTGTCCCATAAATAAATGTCTAAATGCATACTTTAAATTAAAGTTATGGCTCCATTTATTTTAAAATGCAAGTCTCAACAAGATTTGACATTATTTGTATGGAAAAGGTTAAAATTTTGTTCTTATGAAAATTACTGATTCAAGAAAATCATCTCACGTAGCCATGTCAGCAAATCATCTGATTTCAGATAAATCAGGAACATTACGGTGATCTGAGAATTTCAACCTGATAATTTTTGTTGCCATCAATACTAAAATATTCATTTTAATGTAGTATTGGGCTTTTTTCACATGTGAGCCTGAATTAATATCACAAAAAATATTTATTATCATTCAGGTTAACAATTAATAAAAACTCAGTCAGGTCAAACCCACGTTTGAGCCACACTCCAATCTCGCCCACCCAATTCTTGCACCCCTATCGGAGAAAACTTGTCATCGTAGTGCGATCAATCGCCTATTGTTGTTGATATATATATCGGACAAGAATTGCTCTGTCAGAAAACTGAAAAGCAACACATTAGACATTTAGTATGGGAAAGGAACTATTTTGTGAAAGTGCAATCTTTGCAGTTTAATGACTTTAGTGCGTGTCATTCTTTACAAACATTATTTGACTTCGTGGAGACAATACAATTGTTATAAAACTGATGAACCCGGGGGGACAAAACTATAAATAAAAGGGAATAAAACCAGACCGTTAGTGTGATAGGACCGAAGAATCTTTAACCAAATCTCACTTTTGTTATCAGGGTCTTCCCAAAGAATGTTTGCTTTCATTATTTTGAATTGAAAAGGGTGGTGAACAAGGCTCTAACTTTGTAAGAATCATAAAGAAAACATTTTCGCCAGGAGGAATCGTTAAATCGATCAGCAGAAGACAGACATGAAAGAGATAAGGCTCTCATATTCTGATTTTTATGGATCAACAATCGAGTAGAAAACAAAGAACACTCGTAGTCCAAAACTATTACCAGCGTGAAATTCACAGTGCCATTTCACGAATGTAGTTTATTTTCACAATTCTCAGCCTGTAAAAACCAGGTCACATGGGCATTTAAGAGCAGGAATGGACACGTGGCAGATAAATGGAGGTACGAATCATAATTGGAACCGGTCAACAATTGCAAGTCTATTGTTTCGTTCAATCGAGAATGGACTTTAAAGTGTACCTCCAGTGCTCAGAACGTTTTTGGTATTTCGTTAATTGTACCGACCTGAAAAGACTGTCTCTATTCTTTTTGCTGTACTTCGAGTGTACTTCACGTAAAACCATGTAAAAGAGCTCAAAACTGCACTGCATGCCGCCGACATGTTTGCCTCGTATTGAACTTTTGAGCAACAACAACTGAACTTCCTTGTTCCTTATGACTTCAATAATTGCCTCGTTCTGAAAAACGTTTCCTAAAGAATCACGTATAACTGTACGTGAAACCAAAACTAATGTGGCAGTTCGATTCCTTTAAACAAAATGAAAAAAGCGTCCCAAAATTTCTGACCACTGGAGGTACACTTGAAAAATTACCGTGAATGTTAAGTAAACTATTATCAAATAAATATAAACCTTAGTTATCTTTATTAACGGATTATAATGTAATCGTGTAATAGAGCAAGTTAAGCAGAATTTTATTACTTAATGATATATATCTATATATATATATATCTATGTCTATCTATATCTATATCTATACATACATATATGATCTTATTGTATAGTATAAAAGAAGGTGTATGTAAGAGGTACGTGAAGTCAGCGCAAGGTGTCTGGTTGAACGTGTGGCAATGTCAACTAGAAGAGGTTAAAGCAGCATTTATCCATATTATGTTTATCATATGTTGACGCAGTCAACTTTGTGGTCGTTATCCGTCATTGCATCATCTGTGATTGCATGCACCTCACGCTCATAAGGCCATTCTTCCACATCCACCACTGTTTATAGTTATCTCCACTAGGTAGAAAGTGGGGTACTTTACATACATCGGGAATATTTTCGTCTCCACTCAATTACTACTATCCTTGCTCATGGTCAAAGTACTTATGTCCCTGTTATGAAACATTGCAAAGACTTGAACAATTAAAACTCAATCATCGATTGTGACTGGTTGTTGTTTCCATAAGAATTACAATTTCTACTGCTATGAGTTATTTCTTAAAAGCAAAAACCGTACCATCAATTGATGAAATACATTGAGTGTAATCTATGCTGTTAATAAAATCATGAAATGCATTTACTTCGCACTGGTGACCCATTTGTACCATATCCTTCAGGCAATCATGTAAGTAATCAAATGCTAAAGAGAATCTTCAACTTGAACTCTACATATTCAAAATATTTTTATTTGCTTCAAAGTATTATCGTTACGGCAACGGCATACGGCAAGTTGACACCCGAGGTAATTCATTTCTTAAACTTTGGGTCCTCAGGGTCAACGGTTTGCACCCTTCCTTTTTTCAGACTTCCTTTCTCTGCAGCAAATATTACTTGCAGACCCCTTACTAAACTTAAGTAACTTGTTGTATGCATATTTTTTCGTTATTTTATAAATTTTTTATGAGAATGGCCACTTTTTGTTGATTCCATTATGAGAAAGATTATCGTTTATTGGATCCGCATTGTAATAGGTTATGGACCCATGGAGCACTGTATGCAGACCCTACATTCCACGCCATCGGTCTTAGTCACGGTGATGAAAAGATCAATTCTTCAGATTCCAAATGCGCTTTGCGTATGAATATCGATCAATTAAGTGTGTACACATGATCTCATAGATTAGATAGCAAACGTCATTTGACATGCGCACTGGACTAGAAAGCAGTAAGGAACTGTTCAACTTAGACAATGATTATCACATTAAATGGGTCCTAGTTCCTGACCAAGTTACTGAAAATAGATTGCTATGCTCTCTTTATCCGATTAAATATCAATTGTCTTGTACAGTGTATGATGTACCGAAAGTACGAATGAGATGTAAAACTTAAAAACACTAGGTTTCATAGCTTTTTTTGCGAAATGGTTATTCTACACGTACGTGTAATACAATCTTTAAAAAGAAGGAAGAAATATCGTGTACTTTTAAAGAGGAAAGGTTCGATTCTGCCAACGTGCTGTATTTCAAGGCGATTGTGATTCTTGGGGGCTTGAATAAGAGGGCGAAATGTGACGTCGCCTAAAGCATAGATTTGAATCCACCTTACATATCTCCTGGCTTTTCTTCCGAACGTCGGTTTACTTGGATATCATCTTGTATGTATTAAAATATGCGACCTTTTTACTTAAAAGATTACAAAACATATTAAATAAGATTTTATCTGAACTTTATGGCCCATTTCAAACCAATACACGGAACACAGGCTAGAAAGTTCTAATCTGCCAAGTAAGTTACAACTATTTAATGCCAAACCATAATCCACCGGCGGAGGTTTACAGAGATCTTGGCTAAGCAATGGAAGAGTCGTTATGACTGCTCACAGCTTCCTTAAAAGTTCGTGAACTGGATTAAAAGATAGAGACAGTTATTTTTCTCCAAACAACAAGGGTTTATCTTTTTAAGAATAGGTAGCTTTTTACCCTTTAAGGTTCTTCTCAGTCCTTCACAGTACTTACTTTTCTATGCATTGACCTGTTCGTTTATGCTTTTCAGATCTAAGCAGCGTCGCTCTGCGCAAGATAAGACAAACACGGGCAAAGATCTGATCAAAGTATGAAGTTAAATGTGCCCATAATGATACTCGCCAAAATTCTACAAGGCCATTGAATCGAAGACATCAATTATGAACAATTCAACTACATTAACACAGCAATAATCCTACACAAAACGCTGCATGACCAGATTGACTAAAGTTGGTCTTAACTGAGAATATTTTGCATAAAAACGTAAGCTAATCCGAACTTCGCGTCGTAGCCACTTTGTTGACGGATAAATTTATCAGTTGATCTAGGATTTTCAACTGTGCATCAAGTGAATTCCTTGGAGGATACCCTTTAATTTTATTTCAAAGTGCCGATCGTGTCCAACAAGGATCAGAATAAAACATTTATCCAATATGGTTTCTGCTTTGCAGTTTTGGGGTCCTTTTGTCTAGCAAAATCATGTGTAACGTCAACTTTGATTTGGAAAAGGTGGTGGGGTTGGAGTTGGGATTTTACCTCATGAGCTTTAATTTTAGTCAATGACAGATTAAACATAATACTGCGTAGAATTCGGTGTACAAAGGACTTATGCAGCGATTGGATCTAGTGATTTTAAAACTTGGAGGAGGTTTACTATTCACACGTCATGAGGTTGTTTTATGACGAGTAAAAGAAATTGGATTTAAATTTGACTTCAGACCCAAATAAACTAGCTTTGCAAGATCCCCGAGTTTCTCCTGTTACAATTTAGCCCTTTATGCCTATGCTTTTCTTCGTAGAAGGCAAAACAGTTCGCAGTCATAGTTCGTGACGTGAAAACGGATTTTCCCACAGCTTTACGCACAGAAGGTTTGGAAGAAATTTTATCTCACTCTCCTGTTCACAACAATCAGCACTTTCATAGAGAAATTAAATAAAGACACGCTAACACTGTACAATGAATTAATCCTGCAGAAGATGAGAGTACATCTGTATCAGAAGGTGCGGTCTAAACTTCTGTAGACACGTTTTCAAGAAGAAAGCATATTTTCGCCCTTAGTAAACCTTAGATTATGCATCAATTACTACAACATCTTTACAATTGTACCATGTAATCATAAATGTTAGTCGTTGGGGATGCCTTTTTACTATATTTTGTGTTATAGCAATATTTGCTGCAACTTAATGTATGGTAATCTTTACAAGAAGTTCGAAGGGGAGCAAAGAAAATATAGGAAAGAGAACAAAGTATAATATGAATGAAATATTAGTAAAGCCATGAGATTAAATAACTTCTTGGAAACCTTATAATATATATCGTTGATTTTTTGTTATTTTTACAAATCTGGGCACACAAGAGCATCTTTACAACAACTTCAACAACAATTTAGCTCCCAAGTCCGGTTTTTGGCGAAGTTGCCCATACGCAGGCCCCACAAAGGTACTGATAAGGAATCAGGAAATTAGTCCAAAGTAAACAATCAAGGAGTCTACAGTCTTACTACGTACTGGGAACACACATTTTCTATTATAATTATTTAGGATCAAGTTATACGCTCACTTTCAGTTTGGATAACTTGTGGAAGTGGTAATGGTAGTTTCACAAAGTTGATTTATTTAATTGATGCCCAGAGGTGGCCGAGTGGTTAGAGCAGCTAGCTTATAATCCAAGGAATACAAGAAGCAGAAGGTCTAGTTCCTGTTTCATAATATTCTTTAGCAAAGTATGAGCTCAGCTATGCTTCCCCGTATCAATGTTTAAACTTGGTACCTACCTGGAATGGTAAAAGAGCACTTAAGCACCGTGCGAGTGGCTGCTGCCTGACTACACTCCACAGGGAGCCGTACAAAACATTCTTGATATCAGGCCTTATCATTCGGGGTAAATGTAGTGGCATAGTGGTAGAGTGTCAGACTCACAATCCGAGGGCTTTGAGTTCGAACCGACCCTGAGCTTGCCTGCCTCGATCCCGGAGATACTGTGGCCTTTCATCCGCTCTCGTGAAGTAGGAAAACTATGCTTCGAGAGGCAGGGCAGAGAGGGAACTGCAAGCATGAATAACATGAATACCAAACATGAATAGATCGTCATCTGAAGGGTAGAAGTAATCCCGTCCCTATTAGTGGCTTCGGCCTTGAACAGGGAGAAATAATTTTTTAAACAGATTGGTCGTTAGAAAGGCCGCTTAGTAAATACAGTTCACGTTACTAAACAGCTTTGTGTGTAACCTCGACTATTGTTTTGGCTTGATACAGGAATGACTGTTTCAGTTAGGTCGTTCATGACCATGTTACATGGTTCTGTCTATTACCTGCAGTGAAACTTACTGCAGTAAACCGATTTACTTGGCAAAGAAATTGATTTCCTTTTCTAACCTGATAACTATGACACCTCCGCTAAAACTAAATGCTTAGTCCAAACCGGTATATTGCGCCTCAACGATAGTATATCTTAAGAATTTTTTAATTGTGTTCTGCCTGAAAACAGTAGCGTACCCAGGAACTTTTGAGGGGAGTTGGCTAAGAGTGATAGTTCTTAGACATCGCTTAAGGACAGTGGGGTGCCCAAGTAAATCAATATGAGAAGGCCCTCTTAAGGCTGTTTTCCTATGACTATCAGTTCCTACCATCCTGAAGTAAGATAAAGACTATTAGAAAATCTTTTTTTATCATTCCGTGAAGTGATCATGACCAAAAATGTTCTTTCCTGACTGGCGTAAACATGGAAACATACTGTGGTGAGTTCAAAATGGGTATAAGGGATCACACACGTACCAATACTTCCCCAAGGAAGCCTTAAGTTGTACCACGGTAAGGAGCTGGTGTGTAAAAAGGAATATCAACAGTGCCTATACAAAATCTTGAAATGAATGTACTTGAAGTAGCTAGGTTTGAGCCTCATGCTAGTGCTAGTGCTAGTTTCCAACTACAATTATTATTTCGAAGGGAAATATGATTCTGTTAAGCATATATTCAATTTCACCCCACCATAATAATTATTCCTGCAAACGTATATTTGCTACAGAAAATGCGGTCTACAATCAGGAAAATTTAGATAGATTAATAGATTTTCAGGATTTCAAGACAATCATACTTTTAAACGATATGCGATTGATAACACAAACTGGAACGATGTAACGATTGGAACGATGTAACGATTGGAACGATGTAACGATTGGAACGATGTAACGATTGGAACGATGTAACGATTGGAACGAT
>JAAAKL020003072.1:0-24089 GCA_010016065.2 Carybdea cf. marsupialis auct. non (Linnaeus, 1758)
GAACAGTCACAGAATGAGAACTATCTACAGTTGTGAAATGGTTGTGCATGACTATGAACAGTCACAGAATGAGAACTATCTACAGTTGTGAAATGGTTGTGCATGACTATGAACAGTCACAGAATGAGAACTGTCTTCAGGAACCTAATGAATAGAGTGGCAGAATGTCCAAAATGTGAACTCTGAAAAAGAACTTCTTCACCCCGTTTTCATGCTCCATGGGTCTGAAGCCAGATTGCGTATCCAAGTAATTTGTATTCGAGACCCGTTATGCTGGATAATTCTAAACCAGGGTCTGAATACGGATTAGTTTGTAGTGAAGAAAGTCACTGCTCGCCCATGATTTGTTTGTAAGCGATGAAGTACCGTTAATACATCACAGAAGAATGGGATTTTCTCGCCTCTTTCCCCTGGTGCATTGAACTATAACGTGATGCCTTTCACGTCCCATGGAATGCGTTAGAAGGGTTTACTATATAAAGCATTGAATGTGCTACCAAATTTCCCGAATTACCCATTTCTTCAATTTCGGATTTTGATTGATGCGAGCCGAATTAACTGTTTCGTTTTACAGCCTGACGATTTTAGGCTATGTATGGAGTAATAATAGAAATGGATGCCCTTTTGATATGACAATTGTTCTTCATTATTTCATTCAGTTTCCCGATACGTTAGTGAAAGCTTTCATAATATATGTCTATGATTGCCGTTTGCACTAAATATTTGCTGTGAACCTTTTGTTTTCAATTAAGGGCAATGAGATCATGTTTAACGCCCAGTTACTAACGTTGCTGCCAATATATCACGTTGCTGTACTTCTGAGTGGTCTATTTTGACTTCTCAGCTGTACTTTATCTTCCCTTTCAGCGATTATTACTCCTATCAGCTCCCTATCCTGCTGCATCTTTCTCGAATCCCAGCCATTCTAAACAAGGTTCATATTGTTCATTTGGTTTGGTGCTACAAGATTAATATTTAATAAATGAATGATACTCCATTTTCAAACTTACAGTATGCAACCTTGACATAGCAAAGAGCCGTTAGAGTTCAATAACGCCATTAAAAATCTTCAAGAGACGTCCTGCTAAAGGATTTCATTCCTACTGTGCGATAACGATCGAAAACTAATGAAAGGAACCGATTCTAAAAGTTAATAGCTAACGTTAAGATATTTTCTGCTCTTTTTTGCTTAATATTAAAGTATAGTAACATCAAGAGCATCAAGCATCCCCATGAGTCTGAGAAACGTTTGCAAAATTGCAGTTACAGTTAATTTGTATCAACAAGCTGAAGGTCAAGAGATGTTTTCAGCACAATTTAGAACAAGCTGAGTTACTTTCATAGGCAACTTGAGTACTGCCACGCTTTTATGAGAAAAGTAAATGTATATTTGTGCTGAAAAGATAATTCTGGCTGATAAGCATCCTTTACAAAATGTAAATTGAAAGCACATAACTGATATTCTCAGTCGCCACATTGCAATTCCTTTACTACACACTCGAAGCAACCTAACCGCTCCCTTCTTGGAGCAAAGTTTCAAAACCAGAGGTTCTTTTCTTCCTTCACTTTTGCTAAACAATTGCAAGCCAGTATCAGCTCTTAAAAAAGTTGTCGCTGATTGCCGCTAGTTTTGCCGCTAGTTTTCCCTGGCATACCATTGTTAGTACTAACTAGTTTTTGTTTGTTATAGCTGCTAGGAAGCTACCTTAAAATTATGCAAAGCCCATACTGATCATAAAGATGAGTCCATGATTAAAACGATAATGCTGGTGCTGCTGATAATGATAATGATGAAGAGGATGATGATGATGAGGAGGAGGAGGAGGAGGAGGAGGAGGAGGATAATAAATATGATAATGATTATGAAGCTGATGATAATGATTGAGATGATTAAACCCGATGATCAAATCATAGAGTGGTGATGCTGACTACCGTGACTGCACGACAACGACGATGATTTCTTACTGCAATAATGAAAATTACAGTAGTGATGGCGTTAGTGCTAATGTTTATGAATTGTTCATATTATACCCTATTCACAATTATTTTTCTTTGTCGACATACTCGATTTCGAACGTAGCCTATTGCTCAGCCAGAGTGAGCAATGTCCTGGCGAGAGAGAGTACCTTTACAGGGGTGGTCTCCCGTTGTCTTCCCCAACCGACAACTTTTACATTAGGCTAGGCTGGATTCGAACCCACAACCTCTGGCATGTGAGTCTGAGCGATTCCCTGGTCAGATCACAACAAACAATTATTGACATTTGATGATCGTAAACTGGGATATACAATTTATACGAACGGTCTAGTTCGTATGTATTGCTTGTATTGTGGCTCGGAATGGTATAGATAACATTTTTGTATCATGATATGATTTCAATGGGACACTCGCGGTGCAGATCCCTCAACCCAAACCCTTGCTAAAGTATTTCATAATATTTCATAAAGTATGATTGAGTTTCTCACTGTCTGTATATGTTAATATAAATCCATAGAGAAAGATGTTGATAAAAACACAAGATCTTGACAATTGCCATAGGATGGAATTTTCAAGATGACATGCCAATTTTTAAAATCTGTATTAATAGTTTGTAACTGGCCAAGCTCTGTGGGGTTTCCCCCACACACCCCATCCTTTCGCAAACATTTTCCAATAGATACAAGTAGAGCAGATCATTACCTCCCTGCAATTTTCCGCGTCAGTATATTTCCGTGTTTTACTTTTAATTTAGATGGCTGGAATGATAGTCTTCTTATCATGTTGGGTTGTGTTTGTTATTTTCATCTCATGACGTCGAAACTTATAAGTAACTGAAGAACACAAGGTTTGCTTTCCGCGGCCAGCACGCTGTCAATTCTAATCATAAAAAGATAATAGAGAACGTTTTATTAATATAGGTCTGATTACGTTGGTAGATTGTTGCAAAACGTAACGATTTCGTATTAACATAATATAAAGTTAGATGGAAGATTATCATGTCAGCTCAGAAAAAGACTACAACTCACGACATGATCAGCATCTACCATCTATGGCATCAAGAGAGTCGAAAAGTGTTAGTATATTTATCATCAAAGTTATAAACAATCAATCGCTGGCCATGTATCAAACTATGTACCTTAGCATGGGATATAAATCATGCAAGTAATTACAATGATCTTTCCTATTTTTAATTACAGTCTTCCTTTATAATGTTAACAAGGACAGTGAAAACATTATTAACTCCAAGTCTACTTACATTCTTTTCAAATCAAAAAGAACTACAAGGAATAAAGTAAGTACTCCTTCTGTAATGTTTATTTGTTTCGTGTCTTAATTTATCAGAGGTTGTGATAATCTCTTCTTTCAATCCTAACACAATAATACTCCTCGTTACGTAATGACAGGGGCATTTTCTTCATCCCTTGTATTGACTGAAACGGTTTACACATTGATTGTGTACATTATAGTAGAACTAACTCTGCTGCTTGGAGTAAATGACTTAAATGTATCTATCAATCGAGACCCTCGCTTTAAAATTGCAAGTGTCGTGCTAAAATGTAATTTTCTCTAACTCGATTTCAGTTTTACAAAAGAAAAATTTGTTCTTGGCACAGCCTACATCACTATGAAGTGGAAACGATCTGTTAAAATGTAACGCAAAGTTGAAAAGAACAAATCAGTAACGAGAATATTTGCTGTATTACCATTTTATGATCCGCAACTGATGTTTTGTAGCTCATTTTCTTCTGTCCTGGACCATAATTTCCAAAATGGAATTTTATAAAAGAAAAAATAGTTATTATTATTTATGAGATTACTAGTCCAGTACTTAGAAATAAATCAGACACTAGCATTTGTATAATGCTCAAATCTCCTAAACGGGTAGGGGTCAGCGAGAACAAGCTTACGCAACCGTATTCTGGAGTATAAAAGAACAGCATTTTTTATTGAATATACACTTCAAAAATTTTAAGATCAAATTTTACCTTTACCATAGAAGTGAATAGATTTCTTGAGAACAGCTTTAGTCGGAGTCCTATACAGTGAGCGAGCATGGAGAACAATGCTACTAAATTTTACGTTAACTCACAAAGATATTAAATAAATCATAAAATGTAAGAGTAATTGCTAAATTATCAACTCAAAGTAGTGACCTTCTTTCGCCGTAATTTGGCCAGTTGTTGCGCTGCAAAATTCTTGAATGAGTTTTGCCATTGTCTGTTCTATTCAAAATGTGTCGAATTCATAGGACATACGACAAGTGACAAGTTATACATCATGTAAAAGAAATCGTTAACATAACAGAAACTAGGGCATTGCATGATAATAGTGTGAGGCTACCATTACTCAATATCCATCGTCTGGCAGTCGTGTGCCTCTTGTAACAATCACACCTTAATCAATTAGTCATTATATATTGATTTGAAAGAAATAAGTATAATCAGCTGATTTATTTATGCATGTAACTCCCCAATTCTCTCTTAGCCCACTCGGCCCGTGAACTGTCAACTTACTATCGAAAAAATTCGCAAAACTCCTTCTTGCTTCAAGATATCTTCTAACCTCTTCCTCTCTAACTGTATCGCTACAGTAGCCAGTCTTTCCCATGGATATCGTCCAAACAATGTTAATTGTAAAAACTGTTAAATTGTTAAAGGAGACGGCAACGTTTGTTGGTTCAGAACTGATCAAACGTTTCTCGATTCTTGTCTGTTAGGTTTATTCAATGATATTTAGGTAGCCGTGAAATACATATGGTGCACACTGGCCATGCCAAACAGTGACAAGCATCAAAAATGCGATTACGTTAGGTGTCATTGTATTCACAGTGTTGATTACTGTGATGTACATTTTGTATAATAATTATGTAAGGCAGCTGTTTCCGTATCCTAGTCAGTTTAAAACTTTGAAGGCCTTTTAACCTTACCTTAAACCCCCATTAGCAGGACAGAATATCCCTGAAGTAGAATAGATATTCCTGGCAGATGAGTGTAGTAAAAATTTAACCACCAAGTCTGTTGAAACTAAGACAATGAATGACATTTTGCCTCTCGAACAACCTGATGTCATTTCCCTCCGTCTCTATTTACATATCTAACTCTGCTTTTCTCCCTTTTCCTAGATACACTGTTAAAACAAGCACTGTCATGATCTTACTATCTACGACTATCTGGGTTTTTGGATTTTTGCTGTTTTGGTATCCCAACAATGTCAATTATCAGCTTGTCTTTGCTTTGGGACATGGATTACAGGTATTCTATTCCTTCATTGTCATTAGTGTTATTTTTAGAAGATTTGGAGAAGTTAGTTAAATTTTCAGCTTACTTTATAGGTAGGTTTACTGAAATCTACTTTTCGCAAAGAAGCAGTTGGTCGGAATTGGCATTCATTAGAAATGGATTGGTGTTTGAAATAATAGACTATATTAAGACGAAATGAAAGCTTGCGAGATAAGTACTATTTACAGATTACAGAAAGACATCTTACCAAATGCCAATGCGTTTCTTTGCTTAAAGATTACGATCCAGCAGCAGAAAAGCCAGAAATACTCTTGGGATTGACCAATACCTTAAGCCGGATAAATCAGGGATTTACTTTGCGATAACATGATCGATTATATCAGTGAAAGAAACTTCCTACCCATTTACCAAATTTAAGCATAGGAGATTCAAGTCCGGCTTTACATGCTTTTCAGCTCTTTATCACTGTACACAATAATAATTTCGAATGTTTGTTGATGAAACAAATGTCAACACAATATATTTCACTAAACGTAGCTTTATTTCAGAAATTTTTCTTGCTTTAAGATGGTCATGAGCATAGCAAATATCAATTGATCCTCAAACTACAGTCACAGATAGCGAATGCTATTGCATAACCCTATTGGGAGGGTATTTGTATAAACATAGTAACAGTGACTCCCACCCTAAATACAACGTACCTTGGCAGCAAAAATACAGATGGAAGCTTTATAATAGATGAGACCTGCTGATCTCGAACAGATTACTTCGTAATCGAAGTGGCATGGATCCTACAGTCGATCTTGATGTATGAATCTTCAATTGTTTGATCAGCTGATTGCTTAATCAAGGAATTCGAGTGAGAATGGCGTTGTAGAGAACGGACGCTGTTAACCTTTGCATATTCATCAAGTATGCTAAGTGTGACACAAGTGTGATGAAGCTGAGCCATCCACGCTATGGAATTATAGCGTTTCCGTCTTCCCAATTTCCGTCAGATGGGTTGGGTTGGGGTACGTGGTTGTGGTAAATAGAAGTTATCAATGCTTCATAGCGCGGGGATCGAACCCCATCGGTGGTTTTAAAAGTAATCTTTTAGACAACATGACCATGCGCTTCTATGGACTTGGATGGCGCCTAGTAGGCTGTTGGAGCTATAAGAAATACAGTTTGACTAACTGGAGATTGAAGAAATTCGATCTACAATGTAATGATTTATGACGAGTTGACTTTGGGCCTTTCTAACGTCCTAGAATCATACAAATCATCCCTATTGGTTAAGCAAAATTTCCGCAAATTTGAAAACAGTCTTAAGAGAAGCAGATGACAGAACAGTTGTTGCAGTGTCATCTTACCTTAGTCTTCATCTAACCTAAGGGTTGGCAAACATTTGGAGTAGGGGACTAAATAAGACGTCATTTTATAACATGTGTACGAGAAAACTGAAACTAAAAACGTGACTTGCAATGTAATACTTAATTGGTAAATGACTTGATTACAAACAAAGGTAATTATTGTAATAAATCAGAAAAAAATATCTTGCTAATCATTGACAGAAAACCCCCACAAATAGGAAATAAAATTTTTCAAGAAAATTTATGAGACTTACAGCGCTATTTTTATTCCTCAGCTAGTTCAGGAATAGTTATCTCTAATGACGAGGTAACAATACTTAACATTTTGCCAAGAACCGTCAACCGCAATCAAACTTTGGACTTTTGCTCTCATTTTCGGGGAGCGATCTTGTTATCAACTATCTACCTTCTAAAGAAATCCCATTTTCGATGTGAAACGGGACAATTCCTAAAACACCTCCCAAGTTAAAAACTTTGCGTAAAGGATAAGTAAACTTTTGCTACCAAATTTAAACTTTAGAAAAGAATCACACTAGAGCTTTATAAGGTCTCTTTTTCAAGTCTCTTTATTCTTTCTTTCATTAACTTCAACTGTGAAGGATATTCAAGGAGTGTAAGACTCAAAACCTACAAGTCTGGTCTTCTAGTTAAACATCCGGTAGTAAAGGGTGCTCTGATACCTTGTTCAATTCTCTTTCGACTGAAGAACATTGCTAACGGACCAGGATTTTCTAATCCTGATCAAAATTATTTGTAATCTTCTATAGGGAACAGTATATTTTAATATAGTATTACATCAAAACGTATGTTTCTCTGTATTTAACAAAGAAGAAGTTATTGTAAAAAATCAAAAATTGATTAATCCTTTTTCTCATTTGCAGGGACTTTTTAACTTTTTCTTTCACTGTGTTTTCGCACTAGAGGTAAGTTGCATATATCAATCAGAAATGTTACTAGTGGACTGTAGAAGGACCGTTTTATTAATAGGATGTCATTTTAGTACTTACATTCTTACTGAAATTGAGCAACTGTGCTTCTCCTACTACTCAGTTTTAGGCAAACACATGTCACCACCCAAATTTAAACTATAATATTCGTGTCACCGCAATGTTGGATAAATACAGTTTTTAGGTAGGAGACAATTGAAACTGTAACATCAAAATTGAAATAGGGAGACGAATCTCTGGATTATGAAACAATGTAACAGCTATAGAGTATTGCTCCCGAACTGAAGAATAACCGCCTACTATGAGATCTTAAACTACCTTTGGGGCATATTAGAGCATTGCAGTAAACAGGGAAGTCTTATGTCTCCTGAGAAGGTCTTTCCAAGACCGTATATTTTACGGAATGACGATGTTTCAGCTGCATCCGTGGGTATTGTGATTTACTATAACCACACGACTTTAGAAAAACTGAAGCTTCAAATCGAATTTCGATTGCTCCCAGTGACTTTACAGATGCTAAAGTGGAAGCCATCAACAATTTGAGAATGAGGAAGAGGGTGTCGCTCAGGTTATCCTGAGGGCTTTAGAATATTTGGTTTCAGCTCATCTCTTTTAATCTAGTATCTAGCATCGCGCTGATTCGGATTTAAAATTACAACACGCTGACTTATATATGATATAAAACTTTATTTCAACAATGGCGGAAAATATTCTTTTTCTACCAATACCCCCATCTCCACCTCATAAAGGTGTGTGTTCAGATAAGGCTGAGAGTCACTGCTCTACAGCTTACCCCCAAACCATTGGTTTTCAAGCACCCCTGAGTTTGAAACCAAACCAAAGCGATATATGAGGGGTAGTTGTTAAACATGTTATTGATGCTGTGTAACGTAGACTAAATCACTTTTGTAGAACATTAATTGACTAGTTGGTATTGGAGGATAGGGCACCTAACAAGTTGAGGAGGGAGGGTGGCAAAGTACTTTTCCGAAAAAGTGGTCTTTTTGTGGCTTTATTGTTATGAGTGGCTTGTACACACATGACATCTGTTCAAAACTGGCTCTTGACATTTCCATTGAGTTTATTAATTTTAGCGAAATCAAAAACCCGAGGCATGAAAGTGAAAATTTTACATGCTTGACAGCACTTATCCGGGACTAAGTGTTATGACAATGGACATAACTTACAATATGTATATGGAGAAAAATGAACGGTTGTTGACGTAAAATTATTGATGTTCTACCATAGCAAAATATGTACACAACAACAACAAGAGAGAATGAAGAAGGACAGTTAACAGAATATCTGGAAGACAGACGACGGTCGACTAAAATGACCGAATTGAATACAGAGGTAAGATGAAAGGCTTTCCTTAAATATTTAGATGATTATTGAATGTTACTTTCTATCTATAATATGCATAATGAATGTTACATACATCCTTAAAGTTTTCATTTAGATCTTCCTAACCTCTTGGGGTTCATAATGCGCAAAATGGGGCAAATTCTATATTTGCGTATGTCGGTTGTGACATTCTTTTTGGATATGGTACTGTACTTGTATAACAAGAATCACCAGTCACATTTGCTTTGATTACAAGGAGATTATTTTTCTCTTCTCCGCCTGTCAATTATATCGAATATGAGTCATTTCAATTCATTTGTCAGCGTTGGAGGGCATAAAAATGTAGTTTTATTTTCCACATCGTAATCGACATCTATTGGAAATCTATCACAGTCCGTAAATACTCTTTTGTCTTGTATCGCAATCAGTTAACACAAAAGTTGTAACTAATTTCATGCAAAAATAACTTTTCGCTTTATGAGTGTAAGGAAAGGGGTATAGATTGAATTCCTACTTATGAATGGAATGGGATTACCCTTTGGTGCATTAGCAATCATATCCACAGGTGAATACGTAGATAAGACCGGTAGCATATGGGTATTGCATACAAGGTGATGACTGTTTGTGCTATTAAAATCAATACATGTATCTGTATTTAAATTTTTGAGGAAGTTTCCTCAGTCTGAGAGTAGGAAGATGTCATAGGACTTCTTATTGTTGAGCTGAAACTTGAATGCTTGTATGAGAAGAGAAAAAGGGAGGTGCCACTATCAAGAGTTCAAAAACGCACTTGCTAAATCTAATGCCTTAGGTCAAAGCAGTTTACAGTCAAAATGGTTCGATATTATTTCAAAGGAGCTTTCGCTCTTGAGACATTGATTGCGTATTCCTAGTAAAATTCTGCTTTCACGTCTACACGTTTGCCTCTGATGCAGAAGAGGGAGTCCTATATGAAAGACACATAACTGCCCTTGATGGGTGAGGTACCATCGAATCATAATCTCTGCATCGAATCAAAGAAATGGCAGTTACAGTTTACAAAAGCAAACGGCTTTCAATGTGTCAATGCTGTGGAAATATTAACTAACTGTAAAAAAAAATTTAATCAATAAAATTGTAACCTGTCAATAATATGGTAGTTTCTTTTTAGCTCCCATTCTTTACATTAATAAGTGCTACTGGTTTCCCATATAAATGTCATGAAACCTCTTTCACCCTCAATGTCAGTACCTGTCAATATTCAGTATGTTAACCCACAGCTGCTATCGACTTATCTAACGATGTTAATTCCATATAATTACGCACATGGCTAAAATAAAAGTTAGTTTATTGATCTATTTATCAATATGGAACAGTGAATAATGCTTAGTAAAGGCAAAGAATGTCAATAGAATCAACTCCAGTTCTTACTGTAACTTTTCAAGGCTCTCAAACTGACTTTTAAACTTCACTAGCACTGTAAGTGTTATCTCTCTACACTCTCCCCTATCATTTTACTTTGATAAAAATGTTCACTTGTATAAATATATCAAACCATGCAATTTAATCCTTGTCGAATATGTGCTTCAAGAGTGAATATGATAACTGTAACTTTCATCAATTAATACTATAGATACTAATGACACGAACGGTTGATTGGGCCTGAATGATAGGACTATAAAATCCAAAATGCTCCTTGCTTTGTAGTTTTGTTAATATGTAATGACCTTGGATGAAAAGGGGATGACTCAAGGACATTAAGACGCGATTCTTAAACTCATCACTGTGGTTCTTGTAGAGAACGACTCTTAGGAGAAGTCTATTACAAATTGGGATACGCACGTGGAAATTGTGATTGCCTATGCTCTAATCATCAACGAATGAGGTAGAAATTGACAAGTGGGACGATTGAAGTAGGCAGTGCTGATTTTCTTCAAAGATGCCTCTTCCAAACCATTACAAGGCAGGTGAATAAATGACGATTTCAAAGCACGTGCAAATGTGTTTTGAACGATTTAGTAACTCGTAAGCAAGTGATGAGGTGTAGCAAATATGAAAACTACCTTAAATGGACAGGCAAACGGTCTAACAAGAGCGTAATGCTAATGAATTGTAAAAAGCACCAAATGCAAACTTCGTGAGAGCCTATATCCTTCTGTATCTTCAAATTGCTCATGAAAATCAGGGTTTAGTTTAATCGTGGCTTTGAGTGATATTTTTGATTGTACTTACCAATGATATATGATCAGCAAGATAGCTTCTAGAATTTAAAGCACTATAACGTACATAATTAATGACAGGTTTTACAGAACTGTTCTGCACGATAAGTCATTAGGTCATTGTTGCACCCTCTATCCATTCTCTCTTAACATTTGTCTTTTTCTCATTTTATTCAGGCTGACAACGCCCCTATAAAGAAACCTATTAAAAAGATGAGTCGTATTCAACTTAGGAAAGAACCAGAAATTCCAAGTATGGTAGAGGTAAGTTAATTCAGCTTAGGGCATGCTGATATAATGATTCAATGCAGTGGGAGTTCCTAAGGTACAGTAGACCCTAGTTTTGTAGCTCCTTTTCTATGCTAGACCTATTGAAAAGCGTTTTACAACCAAAATTTACCCTACAGTTCAAACCTGCTTTAGTGATTTTTCCTGATTCACTACCACGGGAGGGAGGAAGGGCCCATAGCAGCCACATAAAGAGCAGGCTGGTTTTTTGCCATCATTATCAGGTAAAATGGAAAACAAGCTCAATAAGGTTCACATCTTACTCTAGAATGTTGCGGTCGGACTGCAACTCGAATTTCTTTATTTTCCATTCCTCGGATTATGAATTAGTTGATCTGACCAATCGTCAAACCTCTATGATCTCTGTCGACATATCTTTCCAGGAAAATTATTCCCTTATCGACAAAACTTGTACGAAAACTTTAATCATGATAAGGGAAGGAGCGGCCATTCTTATTTGGAACCAAAATTGGTAACATAAAAGTATAACGTACAAATTTAAAAGTGATAAGTACGATACGAAATTAGATCAATAATCTATGATAAGCAACTGGTATATAAGTAGCTAAACTCAAAGTGAGAGAACTGTTAAGCAACTCCTGAGGGACTGAAGTTTTTGTCTGACTTAAAATTTTAAATTATGCACTTTTATAGATTTTTTGATAAAATGCGTCCTCTTAAAGTACTCAAGGTGAATCCTAACTTCAGTCAATTACCCATCTCGCCAAATAAGTCGTGATCTGGCCACGAACTCAATTGAATGTTAAAAATATTGAAATGTATAGAGGAGACTGTCTCTTTTGAAAGGTGACTAACTTTAATAAAAAGAAAGATTTCAGTAACTTTTTATCTATATTTTAGGGCTTTGATACTCTTCATTTCATGTTCATCTTTCGCTATGGCCAATAAAACATTAACGTGCTATGTCATGAGAGTACAAACGGAAGTTATTTGTCTATTACCAAATCACATAGAAAATCGATAGAAAATCCATTTTGTAATCGAGACATGTTGAAACTTTATGAAAACGTATAGAAATAATATCAAAATGTGCAAATAACTACAATGCTACAGTTACTCCAATTAAAATGTCATGATTTTATTGCCTGGGGTATGACATTACTTTTTTGCAAAGAAAACTTCAACTAAAATGAACGTTATACAGTAAGTTAATTACTGTTACTTATGTTATTGTTGAAAATATTGTATGTTACGGAAATTACATTTCTCTCGTTTATCTCCTTTTACTTTCATGCGCTAGCTCTGTATTACAACAGTTATCATAAGTTTATGACCCACCTAATATTCCCTGATACAAGTATTTTGGCAAGAATGGATTCGCAATGTTCTGCATTTTATCATGACAGTTCCAAAAGGGACCTGCATAAATTTCTCACGATGATGCAGGTTCAAGTATTCGCCCACTGGCATCAAAGCCAACGGTCACATGATCATGCCCTTTTGGAATAGATGACTTTGGCCGGCTCTCTCTCCCAAACTAGAAATATGTAGAAAAGTTACACGAACTCTTTGCAGCAAATTCATTTCTAAATTAGTAATTATCCGATGAGGTGCTTGTCAACTTTCATTAATGGGGTTGAGATGTATATCGATAGCTTTAAATAGATATACATATATGTATATACATAATTTTAAGTATTTTAAGTATATTAAGTTCCGATATACAGAGATTGACACTGATGAAGGCCTTTAAAATCTGAAACATGATGAAGTCGGGAGGGGGAGAGGAAACGTCAGATTTACCAGTTATACTGTCACCTAATTTCTGAGCCAGTGTGTAGGTGTTTTTCTTCTTGTCATGAAGTCGGGTTCGAACCCACCTGCTTGCAGGTATTATAACCATTATGGTGGTGAAAGCCCACCTCACGTTTTTCAACATATATCTTTAGTCATTGCTTTGTGTTATTTCATCAATTCTGTCTGTCAGTTCATTGCCTGGCTGCCCATGTTTCGTCTACGTTTAAACAGTGTACCTTTGGGACTCATGGCATTTAGCTCTTTGTTTGGGGTAACCTATAACTGTGCCTGACACAACTTACATTATAGATGATATTTCATTACTGATTGAAATAGAAAACAGTAGAAATACTAGCCATCCGAATTATTGCAAGGAACTTTAAAAATGACTACAATGTGCTTTCTTAGTACAAGGAACTTCATACTTCATCTTAATCAAATTTCCAAAAAGAAATATATAAAGTTTTGTTTCAAACCGTATCAGTAGTATATCTCAACCATTTAATACTATCTAGATCTCTTATCTGATATTCCTTTAATATTTTAGGAAGAAACTGCCAAAAGTATTGGTTCCGTTGTTATGAACAATATGGACGTAGTTTCGCTAAAGGAGGCAGGAGGTGCCCTCGGCGATGGGCCGTACCATCTTCCATCAAATAATACCAAACGCCCAGATAGGGACAAAAAGGGAAAGAACAACTTTCATAGTATTGACATGGTTGAAACAGTGGCAGAAGTTGATGTGAATGTAAGTTATTAATATTAGAATTTAACATGATTTCTAACTGACGAATAAATAGATTGGTTTAAGTCTATTAGAACAATGTTGTCTCTGCATAAACAAAGGCGATTGAAATTCTCACGTATGTCTGCCTAAACATCGCTAGAAAATTGTAGTTTCTACGATTTCGTGGTCACATAATCATTAGGCCACTATGGGGCTTCTGCCTCCCCCCATCTCTTATGTAAAACCCCATAACTAATACTGGTAACTAACACTGGTAAGTCCACTGAAGTAATTGTAATGAATTTTGAATTAATACCATGGGATTCTCACGTAAAGCAGATTCACGATGCTGTATGTAACAATAACGATTACAGGGGTATGAAGAGGATACAATTTAAGATTGGGAAAACACTCCTATTTTTTCTTGCAGAAATTAGAGACATTCTTTTGGTACCCTGGAGATACGTCAAAGCAAATTGCATATTTATTCACTAATTATATGTAGCGAAATAGTAAACTTCACGGTCTTAGGTTTGCCTATTTCTACCTATGTTTAACTAGAGAGAAAGCACAATTCTTGAAAAAGCTGGGTGCTATGTAACTAAGGATTACTAGGTTTTATGTAACTAAGGATTATAAAATTAGCAACTACCTGTCCTCAACACTGCGCTATTTAATACTGTATACTTTCTCTCCTCCCGTAATAATCATTAGAGGTAATTTATTGTATTTGAATGGCCCCTGATACCGTACCATTCCCATGCAACGGATGTGGTTAGTCGAAAGTACCACTATAAGTTCTTATCTTACCGTTACTTCCCCATGTTCTCTATCATCATAATTTGGCATTATACCAACTTTACGTAGGGTCACCTTTGGAGTGATCTCCCTTTTTACCGCCTGTGGCTTCCTTTTGGTGGACAAAGAGTTTTTTATAACACAGCCCCTCTATCTTCTTTGACTTATTTTTCTCCTTTCCGTTCTGTAGCAATGTGGGCATGCAACGTTCCCAGTGTATTCTAGGGTTCCTAACAATAACTCCACCACCCTTATTTGAAGCAATATTCCTCCCCCAGCTCTTATCCCTAAGAAGCCAGATTCTGAATAATTCCAAAGATTAAAACCGATTCTCATGTTACTTTAAAATAGATCCCAAACAACATAAATGAATGGCTTTATTTATACAAAAATGGGCATTTAATCAGATGCCGCCCAAGTCTCTGTATTAGCAAAATTTCACAGAAAAATCGCACTTTAAGAATGTTAGCCCAATGTAGGAGTAACTTTGTGCAAACAGTGTTTGCAAATACATCTTTAACCTCGAGTTACGTTAAGAATTCAGTGGCCTAAAGAAGGACGGGTGTTAAAAAAGAATCATTTTCTACTTAGAAAATTGAAACAGGTTTGAGTTCTTTAGTATTTTAAGGAGAATATCAGAGACTAATCATTTCTTAATATTATTTGCAATATGTCTCTAAAAGATTGTAACTCCAAAATTGCAAATCTGGCAAAGCTTTGCCTTAAGAACTCAATCCTAAACATTTTCTGTCATGTGTTATGGTTGTAGCATGGCCTACTTCAGGTACCTTCAGAAGGCCTGGTTGTAGATTGTCTTGTCTTTCAAAGGAAATCCTGCAATATTAAAATATTATTTCATTTGTTTTCACTCCTTTGTTTCACAAGGTTAAGAAGCCAGTTTCAACAGTTCTACACGCACCTATCGAGAATGTCGCATCTTGTCCCTCCGAAAAAAGTGATGCATCAGCATCTGGCGTCTTCCTAGAAGCAGCATATCCGTCACACAGACAGCTGAAACCATGTGAAGAAACTGAACGAGTGCAAAGTAGCCATATCAAAATTAAAGATGACAATAAAACCCAACGTCCAGAGGAAAAAGAACCTGTTAATGTCTCAAAGTTAATTCTTTCAAGGAATGAAAATCCATCTTCCAGTACAACCGACTTGGGAGGCAGCCAACGCAGTCAAGTCATGAGAAGGAGGGAGAGTGCCAACTCCACTGCCTCTCATGCTTCTCCGTGTAGTAGAAGGACTTCACACACATCAGGTTCAGGGCCATTCGGCATGAATGAGGTAACTAGCTTTATAATTCAATTACTATAATTTTTGATGTTCTGAAATAAGGCGTTGCGTCTGAAACGTACATTCTTTGAACGTACTTTAGTTATGAGTAATTTGGAAATTAACTTTGCCTGTTATTTGCGATTGCTCAATAACACTTTATTCTGCTACTTTACCTAATTCTATCCGAAAAGATTGATGAATTTTATATTTGGACACTTTTTCAATATAAAAATAAGCTTGCAGGAAACGTATCATCAGCGCTTAGTTGAACGTACCGTCATTTTCTTCATTTCTTAAAGTCTTTGCGGTCATGCAGATTGCTAGTGCCGATTACACAAATTTGCACCGGAAATGAGCTTTCTATTAGGCTAATGTAGCACCTCCTTAGTTATCTGAAGCCCTAATTAGCTAATTTTTGCTTATGTTACACATGATATAGGCAGTGGCAGAGCCACGGGGGTGTAAATGCCCTCCCACATTTCTGAAAGTAGGGTAATAACAGTTTTTAGTGTGCGTAGGCCTAAGTCATGCTGTTGTTGTATTCTCTTACTACCTTTCCATGTGATTGCAAAAAGATGAAAAGATCTTTCTGAAGGCTCCATATTCTGATGTGTCCATATTTTAAAGCTTGACAGAAGCAGGAGCATCTCTTCCCTTGTACTTTCACTGCTTTGCCAACAAATTTAACCGTGTACTTACCAAAACGTATATCATATTATTACGACCGGTGTAAAATTTCTCCAACACCTTTGGAGCAATTTACAGAGAACTGGAGGGCTCTCCAAAGCAGGAGGAGGTATATAAAAGCGATCTTAAGAAGTATGAGATTTGCGAAGGAAGAACGGCACTCATACTCATACTCACATTGGACTGCAAGAGTGGACAATGTTTCAGCAACTCATAATGCTTTAAGAGCAACATTTGTAACAGTCCAAGAGTTAAAAGGTGACAAAAGTGCATGTTCAGGTTAACTGAAGAGAACAGATTCATTAAAGTTTGTGTTGAAACTGGTCATCTTGAAAGAATGTTTCTTGCTCACTAGATTTTCATTTAGTTCTCTGCCCATGGGCAGGTCTGTGGCATCCACTTTCTCCACGCCGTCCTATCTTCTGCACTTCTCTTCAGTTCTACGTAGCTTTACCTCTTTAACATCTTCAATGTTCCTATCATTTTTCTGCCCCTAGGTCTCTTTTCTTCCATTCTTCCTTCAATTACTTCTTTCAGCTGTCCTTCTACTCTTAGAACATGTCCAATCCAGTTTTTCTTTCTCCTTGTAATGATAGCAACCAGTTCTCTTCTTTCACCAACCATTTTCAATTCCTTTTCTATTGTTTTCTTATCTCTTCAGTTGAACTTCATCATTCGTCTCTAAATCCTTATTTCAAATGCACTTAATCTTTTAACATCTTCTTTCCTGTGTGCCCAGGTCTCTGTCCCGTACAGCACCACACTCCATATCAGTGTCTTGACTAGCCTTTTTTTACCCCATTTTCAGTTTTTTTGTTAGTAATTCCCTCTTTTTCACAAATACCAGCTTTCCCATGGAAATCCTAGCCCTAATTTCATCAACACACTTCCGTCTTCTGTAATCAACGATCCTGTATATCAGGCAAGAATTCTATTTCCAGTTTTTAAACCTCCTAATGAACGAGTTGTAGAAGCGATTCTCTTCTCAATCGTGCGAGTTAATGATTCAGCTTTCTGTATACAATCCATATGAATGGAATAACGACAGCCGAGAAAAGCAGACGAAATACGCTAAAAGATATGGCATTTCACAGGAAAGCCTTTGTTTGAAACATTCTTTATTTGGACACACTTTTTCGAATCACTCTTGAGAGAAATGGGTGAAAGAAAAACAAAAGGATGCAAAATTTCATTTCTTCCTTTGCTTTCAGAGAAGTTTAAGAACAGCGACTGGAGCAGATGCTCATTATCAGTAGTGAGCGTGATATTTCTGGCTCAGTAGAGCTTTCTTCATTACAAGAAAAATTTGCCACCAAGCCAAGAAAGCTTCTCCCTTGAGCATTATGATGCTACAGGCCACCTTTTCGAGGACCATGCAATTTGGAACACAGGATATATTATACATAAGATAAACAGTACATATTTTACATGTTTATAAATAATTTTATCTTTGCGTTCTCTGAACCTTTCTAAAGAAGGTTTCTTTGAGCCAAGGATGTCTCCTTAAGAGCAGAGGGTGTGGCTCTGGAATTGCTCTTACCCCCCTCCCAACATTGAGACCCTGGTGCCGCCGCTGGTTATAATTCTTGGCAGGTACAGAGATGTTTTATCTTTCCTTACAAGACCACTCTTAATCTAGTAGGTGAAGTGGAGTAGAAGGTGGACTTTCTTATATAAGAGTACTAAAATGTTGAGTGAGAAATCTATTTCCTATTCATTAAGACAGTGTCACTCATGGTTACGTTTGCATACCTTCATAAACTGGCAAAGATATCTATGTCGATAACTCGTTCTGCTTTTAGGTAAATTCCGAGTAAAGTAAAGATTACACCCTCTTCTTCTCCCCTTTCAGAAATCATTTTAGAATTGAGTATAAAGACAAAGAGAAGATTTAAAATCTCCACTCTTACAGAGTTGAAACTTCTAAGTCATTTATTGACAATGGAATTCCTTAGCAATTATGTCAACAATTTCCACTCACATCCAGTTATGATGAGCAGATTGTCAATGTACCTGTGTCACTCCTATTGAAATTTGATTTAGATTAAATATTTCAACGCTTGTCGATTAAAGCCCGTTTTAGCACATCATATTATGATGTACTGTAAGCCAATTTGGTTTTATTTCCTCCTTTTTGCAGCTTGAGAGTTTATTCAATAATCCTGATATGATGAGACAGGCAGCTGAAAGACGACGCTCTAGCAGTACTAGCAATGCTACCGTCAAAACTGTAAGTAAATTCCTAAGTAAAGATTACTCTTTCATACTAGCAAGAAATGATACTTACGTTTGGGTCAATTTGTAAATAGCATGTGACCAAAAAATATGCATCGTCATTCAGCCAAGTTAACTTTGTTACATATTTCTAGAGCCATGATTACAGACTGGAAAACTCTGAGAAGGTGTAGGCCCTGAAAGACCTCAATATTCACAATTATGATGTCAAACATGTCGTATTTCTATAAGGAATATCAGCTGTGATCTCTTCAAATTCTCGTGTTGCAGCAAGACCTGTCATAGCCATTATACTATTGGGTACTGTATTGGTTGCACCAATTGCACCAACACACTTGATGTTTCGTAAATTGCAAGTTCAGTAGTACCTCACGCAATGATTCATCACTATTGAAGCGATAGACAAAATCCCTTTTTCGTACACTTGCATCAAGATGGACTGAGTAACTCAGAAGTCGCCCCTTTTCAATTGTCAGCGTAACGACATCATCAAAATTTTGATGACCATTCAACTTTGTAGAGCATTTTTACCCTGGATGGAATTTACTACATTTATAACAAATGTTTATTATATGATGAATATCCACCCGCAAGAGTACGCAATGCGTAGGTGTAGAGGAATGCGTAAGTAACATTAGAGGAAGACACGGGAGTTTTACGCTGAGGTGATCATCAGGCAAATATCAAACCTGTATTCTACATTGTTAAAGGACTCGGTACAGTTACAGAAGCGTTCCCAAAACTATATACTACACCAATCGATTTAAACCTTTTCCTTAACCGATACCAACGCTGTTACCTAAGTATTATAAACTATACCCTTAATTAAAAACTTATCTTTTAGAGGGCTTTTATTCTTATCCCTGCATTGCCTCTCTATGGGTTTCAGTCGTCCTCGTTTTCTTGTTGCATTATATTAGTGACGTGCTGATTAACAATACTAGTAAGATTTGGTATAGAAGGACAGCTCACCTTAACCGTATTCCTATTCAAAATCTTACCTAGCGGTGAGTGTTTGGGGAAGTGTTCATCAACTAACTTAACTACCTTAGCTACATTAGTTATAACTGCCATACTAAATGGTGGGTTCAACCAGACGAAGTGGCGTCCCCTGTTCCTTAGGCTACGCTCGTGTGGTACAGTTTTGCGTTCAAAGATTAATCCAACCCCCTGGATTTCAGTGCAGTTTCGTAAATAGGTGGATTATTTTTAAACGATTCCTTATCCAAGTTAGTGTCAGGCATATGTCTGCTTATAGAAGAGGGGATTTGCTTCAGGATTGAAAGAAAGTGGTCAAAATCGGTGTGAACGTATAAGGGTTCATTACCTGTTTTTCTGCAGATGCAAAAAATGCAGATAGTTACTTTAGTATGCATTTATTCTATCAATAAACGTGAATGTATATGGTGCTGGCGAGGTTAGAACCCGGTACCTGTCACGCCTACTTAACCACTGCACTGAATATTGCAACAGTTACGTTGACAATTCGGGAGGCCAATCCAGAATTCTCACCACCACCAGCAACCTTATACATTTGTTTTGTTCATTGCCATTTATTTATGTAAGTACTCAGACAATCATGAAATACATATTGTATCAATACATATGAATGCATATGGCGGGGTTCGAATGCATATATTCATACGCAATTTTCCTGGCGCTTCAATATTATCTTTTTCAGAATTTTGAAGATAATATCAAAACATAAAGGAAATTATGTATTTTTATGAGTTTTAAATACCATTTAAACGCATGGTAGAATGCAGGCTCATGTGTACTTATAAGTCTGTTGATGGTACAGAACAATGAGATAGCACAAACAACGGGAAAAAAATTGTACTGAAAAGCATTTTTCGTCTGGCAGTACAAAATAGCTAGATTTGAAATTGGAAATGAGCAATGGAATTACCAACTGTGTTTTAAAAATAGTTAATCAAACCCTACATTAGCAGCATTTTGGACTTAGTAGTAATTACCATAAATTAGATCCCATTATGTTATTTTTGTATACTGTGCAGCGCTATGAAATTTGCCGACATGAAAAAAGTGAATTTCAAAAAATCCACATTGAGTTCCACTTACATGTGCTGCTTACTAATAAATGCTCTTTGTCCTTCTTTTAAACAGACAAATGCCGATACGAAATCGCAAACTGACAAGACAGGTAAGAACAACTTTTTATATTCAATGTTTATGCTGTGAAAATGTTTAAAATGCTTGACATGTTTAAAACGAGAGTATCTCTCCAGAGAGGAATTCTGGGCAGCACTTCAGGGCTTCTGTGGGCAACATCTTCTAATGTAATTAAAGGTGAATTGAGACACCAATGAAATCTGAGCTACCTATAAGTGGTATAAGGTGGTACATTTTGCAGACGGTTTAACTTAAGAGCAATATCTTGCCCATTTCAAGATATATGAACGTATCAGACATATGTAGAAAGAAAGAGGTTTATAGACTACTATTGGCAGTGTGGCATCATTTACATAACTAAAGCCTTTCATAACAGTAACTTGAGTTTGAGTGATTAATTCTCTTGTGTGATTTGTTAGGGAGGAAACTTCCTTATTTGCTCCTTCAAAACTTGTAAATTATAAATCACTTCTTCCTGGCACCATATTGGTCCTTGTCGGAAAGAATTTGCACTTTACAAATAGATTAAATGATTACAGATGCTATTAAAACAGGTCCTGTATAATTCGCCATCGCTGGGTAAATCGTCTTGCCAATTAACCAAAATGTGACCATCTACAGATTTATGTATAGCAACAATGGCTTCCTTACGTACCATTTCAGGGGAATTTCTTTTATGGTATAAAGTACGCATCTTTGCTCCTTTACTGTTTGTTATGTAGCATAACATGCCCTTAAACTTGCGTTTCTGTCATTTCTCGTTTCAATCTACAGGCTAAGCAATCACATTGAAGTTTGAGGATGAACATAACATACATAAGATGCTCTTCAATCGTTTACTGTGACGAGGAAATTGAATGACACTGCCTCAGAATGGAAGATGATGTAAATATGGAGTTCAAAGTCCGCTTATGTTAGAGTTTCTTATCACCACAGCTTAAAGATCTTTCCAAATGGTCATTAGAAAGGCAATAGGTTGAAAGCAAATCTTTGAAAACGCGACGCATTAACTATCACGAATTTTAAAGATATTAATGATGTTCTCTGGAGATATTAGTAACTCCATAACTTTCAGGCGTGTATATGGTTAGTGATGATACAAATCAATGCTTCTCCTATGAAGTTGCGTCGGAGTCAGAAACAATAGGAAGGTTGCTTCAAATTTATCTTAGTATTAACGATGTCCATAAATGGAATATTGTGTGCGCTTACTTTAGAGAGGAAAGGTTCTTCTGAACAAAGGAATGGAGCACAGCTAAGGCCCCCTTCTACAATGCTCTACTGAGTTTACATTACTACGCCATAAATGTAAGTTCTTCTTTCTTTATGTACATCCTATCTTACACCTGCTGTTCTATTTTATCTTCGTCTGAAGATATTGAAGTTCTACTTACTGCTAACACTGCTGTACATCCCTGTCTCTTCAAGGATATCATTGAATGAGAACTGTCCCTCCCTAAGCTTGTTTAAGCTGATTAGGTGTCTCAGTAGATCTACATGTGTCCTGCAGCAAGCTGCGTGTATTCCCATACGAAGTACTTCATGAATGTGGTCACATCATTGCTGATCCACATTTACAGATATTCTCTTTCTTGAGAACTTATTAAACAAACAATTTAAGAACAACCTCAACTTCTCTAATACGTTCTACTATACCTAGGACCGAATGTCAGTATCGTATAAATACGAGTACATGAGCTCCGTATCTATCTTTTATCCAAAAGGCTGTACTTTGTATTAGTAAAAATACGTCTTCGTACTTGCTGTTCATTCTAACGCTGCTGTTAAATTTGTAAAACTACGTACTGATATTACAAATATCTAAAACTTCCTGTATAATAGTTAAACGCATTTGTTATATAAAGCATAACAGCTAATCATGCTCTTCACTGTCAAATACAGGAGATTCCACTTGAAAATATTGGCAGCTAGTTAAGCTATTTAGTATCCTAAATACTCTCGACTTTTTCGGAAAATTTCTAGTTTAAGTAATGAGACACGATTCATTGACTTTCCCACGTTTTGAATAATACGGACGTCTTAAACACATGTTAAATAAAGTGTTGAAAATCTGTTAGATACTGGTTTGTAATGCTTTTTCACTTGTAAAGGGGAAGAAGGGGAACTCTGTTGTGATTGTAATCGTCCAATGTAAATCCATACTTGCCAACTTTTGAAAAGCTTAAAAACAGGACAGCGACACAATTTCTTTCCGCACACAGGGTAAGCATTATAGGAATGGACATTGAGGGCAAGGGCTCTCATTCCATTTCTATGACCCTGTAGTTACCTCTAGGAGAAACCTGCGGTCCATTGTACTTGTTTCGAAATACAGTTCCTGTCCTCATCAGCTCTATTCTGGCCTCCATTTCACCCACAGCTTTGATGCTTAAAGGTGCGACCATCTGATTTGAATGTTGATCTTGTCAAAAGATTGAAGTAATTCAAGATAAGGAAATAAACATTTGGTAAATTGTATCTTGTAGTTAAAATGAGGGGAAAGCGAGGTGTTTAAATATTACTGGGGGTGGGCCCAAAAGTTGAAATACAGAGCAATTTCCAAGACATAGAGCACACTGTGTATAAAGATAAGATGAGAGTCAGGAGCTTATACTGTGACCTACTGTTCTTATGGTGGTAAAAGTCCAAACAAAAGGAACAAGAAAAGAAAGAAAAAGAAAAAGCTAAGATTTATTGGAAGGCTACAATACATGTAAATGTACTAATTATGGCATTCTTATTTTGTCCGCTTTCATCAAAAGTCAAATTGTGACTCGCCATTTCTCATCCCTCCCAATCGCTGTACTTAAGATTAAAAATGAATTTCGAAATAGTCACAAAACTTCAGTTAAAGAATATCTAAAAGCTCCGTTGAAATTCTAGAGACCAAAGAAACTAATTTATTTAAAAGAACAATAAAGAATACACTGAGTGTGAGTGTATAAGAGTGATTATCTGTTTACTTAAGTGAATATTCGAACTACTTAAGTGAATATGCGAAATGCTTAAGTGAATATGCAAGCTGCTTAAGTGAATATGCGAACTACTTAAGTGAATATGCGAACTGCTGAAGTGAATATGCGAACTGCTGAAGTGAATATGCGAACTGCTTAAGT
>JAAAKL020003073.1:0-24088 GCA_010016065.2 Carybdea cf. marsupialis auct. non (Linnaeus, 1758)
ATTAAAGGACTTGCAAAAGTTTACCTCAGTTACTCCGAGTTTCACGTCCCACGACGATTCTCAAACTGGGGATCACCAGTTTGAGAATCGTCGTGGGACGTGAAACTCGGAGTAACCGAGGTAAACTATTGCAAGTCCTTTGATTTGTATATATGTATTTATATATATTTAAAACTATTATTATGATAATTATACACCATTGCTTTTGCTCAAGCTGATGTTATGCCTATGATTTACCTGTAGGAGCGAATAATAACAAATGATCAATGGTCTAACGAGTTGATCTCTCCATTTACAATTTTAGCACCCATTTTAGAATCCTTGTTATTTCTAACAGTGTAGCTTCCTGGAAATACTCTCTAGTTACCTGTGTCTCAACCTTTTAAATTTGTTTCCCAAACTCCTTAATAACCTAAACAAGTGCACCAATCACAACCGGCATTACAGTTACATTTCGCCTCGCATAAATGTACAATCTCTCTCTTTAGACCCTTTTTCTTCTCCCCTTTTTGGAACTCCTTCTAGTGTTCTCTTGTATTGTCGGTATAGCAACATCAGCGACTTTCCACCATTTCTGCTTCCTTTAAGACACTAGAATACCAGGTCTCTTATCGTGAATTCTATGATCACACTGGACTGTTATGTCCCTCAAAATTTTAACTAAGTCATTTTCCACCACACTTTCAGACAACTGCTCATAACACATTTCCTCTCTGTTCATGTTATATTTAGTTCATAGTTTCCAATGGAGTATCTTTGCTACTCCATCGTATATCTTCCTATACTCCTTATGTGCTAACTTTAGATTTTCGCTTATTACTTGGTTCAAGCTCTCACCATTTTCGCCACACATCCTACATAAAGGAAACGTAAATACTCTGTAAAACGCTAAATTTAACATAATTGGTACTTCAGGCTCAAAGGAAGAACGCGTTTTTTCTAATCTCCTAAAGGAACTCCTGTGATAGTTGTTAAAACAAGATTGGTTGCTGAGTCACTTTTTGGGGATACAGAATTATTTTTGCACTCACCACCAGGTAAAACTGTCGATACTATAGTATGTTTACTTATGACGGTCGGTACATGTTGGGCGATTATGCACTACAGTCTGCGACGTATGCTTTTGTATTCGCTGTCACAGCTACATTTGAATTTTTAAAACTATAAACTTGTTTGTGTGATAGGAAGTAGGTACCTTTGGCCTGAAGGCAAAAAAATTGGATGGAATACACAAAAAATTTCTGCAGCGTGGAAAAAGTTTTATTAACGGTTATATTTATCCATTTTATAAGTTTAGATAAACCATTTCCAGTACATATCAGTTGTAGATAAAGCGGGCACCTCACTGGTCCCTAATTGGGATCAGACGAAAAATTAGAGGTCTAATAAGAATAATAATAAAAATGACATTTTCTGGGTACCTGTTTTCCAGAATATAGTCTTCCCGACTGGCAATTCTCCATCTTTCTTAATTTTAGAGCCATTAACTACAGTACCGATAAGATTGGTGTACCTTCTCTCAGAGTGAAACGAGTTGCACCACGTATATTACCCCGTAAAAGAATGCTTTCTGTATACGCTGGTAAGAAAACGGGACTATTTATCCGATAAAGGCATTGCATTTAATAATTACTATAAAAATTAGATATTAAATTAATTTTTATCTTGTACATCTTTGACGTATTTTCAGTTCAGGCGGGGAAATACCTTATAAACCTTTTGCTACACTCTAAATATTTTACAAAATTACATTATTCAAAGAACGCTACCTCTGGTATACAAAGAACGCTGTCTCTGGTATACAAAGAGGTACATTATCTTTTTCTCTTTGGTACGGTGTCTCTACAAGGGGTCATTCATACACATACTTTCACAGTTTTGGTTTTTAACAAAGTGCTGCCCTATGTTTGAATTCCATTGTCAAGCGCACCCGTATAATAGAAAAAGCTAGGTCGGCCCTCCACTTCAAGGCACTTTCACTTCAATCTTGGATCGATCCACTTCAGGGCAAGAAAACCGTTGCTTTGTAAACAGAAATATTTTTCTTTTCATTGGGCTTTTTTCGTTAACTGATAGTTTACGGGAACTGATTGCTCAAAACAGCACCAATCTGGCAGTCAGAGTTCTGTTTGTCTACTTTTGGGTATTAGTTTCATACTTTCCTCTTCGTGTTCCATTCTGACGATTATGTACTCCGAGGGGTGTCAGAGGAAGAAAATTTTTCAGTACAAAAATGGTTTCGCTACTTCATGCAATTTTAATGTTCTGTACCATAAACGAAGCTTTTGACAGATATGTCCACAGTAGAAGTCTTACTGTTTTAAATATCCAACACTTTGGAACATTGTACCATAGGGGGGTCTGAAAACGGTCATTCGACTTGTAGAAATGGGTTAACATGAGATGAGTTTTTCCATAATATATTTAGTACGTCCAAAGTAACTTAACTTTATTTTGTGGCTTTCTGCTTACGTGTTTCGATAAGAATTCTTCTATGCCTATAATTATTACTGTCAAAGAAATATTGGTGATTGGATCAATTCGAGGATTTGGTGACAAAGGATAAGACGAGTTCAGTAGAAGCCTTCATTTTTTAAGTTGGGATTGACTCTATCATTGTGACGCCATATTGGTGCTTGAGCTTACCTCTTTGGTTGCAAACAGGTGTATCGATTTTAAACGCAGAAATATGATCACCACGGAAGCTAATCAAACCAATACATTTTCTGTATGTGTCGTTTAGCTTTAGGTAGATTTCACATCAAAGGGGCAGGTAGAAAGTAGGCAATGGTATATTGCAAGTCTCGCATAAAACGTAACGTCAAGGTGTCAGAACAAGGTGATATATGCTGCCTCGCAAGTGATTTGCCGTTCCGATATGAAAATGTCCTTACTTTAACTTCTTCGAATGTTTTGTTAATGACAAACTTTCACCAGTATGAGAATCAATAAAACCAACTACAGAACTCCGGCAACCTAACAAATGATATTTGTTTAAAATACCTTAAGAAGCTACAAAAAATGATGGGAGGAAAGCCACACAATGTTTACTTTTCTACAAATTATTCGTGGTACAGAACAAGATACAAGCAAGAAACAACGCGTTCATTTGACAACCGAAAGCTCTTTCATGCCGCCTGTCTTCGGAGTTGTACCAGGGGTAACTTTGCTAATGAAATTCAACCAAGATATAGTAGCTGGATAAAAGCATTACCGAGCAAACGTTTACTTTTGTGGTGTTTATTGGTATTTTATTAACAATACAAAATACATAGCTAATTTCGTACTTTTTCTGACACGCCATATCAAGCGAAAAACTCATAGGTCCTATTGCAAGTGCACTGTCCTAAATCCTGCACTGTCCTAAATCCGTTACGTCTTTTAGTTACTGCAATGTAAGTTAATATAAAGATACATGTGCTAAATGAGAATAAAGGCAGCTTTGAATTTTTTAAAGCTTAATCGAACACAGCCTAAATCCAAGAATGTCGTTGCCAAAAGCCGTTTTTATTTAACGTTCGCATTATGTTTCAGTTGCGTCTGAAAGAGATGGTGGGAATCAAACTAGTGATGGAGTCGGTTGGCGTAGAGTACCAATACAATTTGTGGTTGAAGTGCCACCTAAAAATGGAGGGATTCCTGACTACACAGACTAAAGCTAATCAGCAATCTTATTGCAAAGATGAAGCAATTAGGTCCTAATAGTGACTCAATACGTTGCCCTCAGCCGATCAAGCACTCGCCGTCTCTAGATTCTCATTTTAGCCATCAGTGCAGCGATTTGTTTGGTTGGGCATGTTCTTAAACCATCTTCAACATATAAATGAAAGAGTTCCTAGGTCTTCCATGCTCCTTTTGACAATGTCGAAACTCTCATAGCACTACTTTCTGTGTACTCAGTTCTGGATGAAAGAGTAGCGTGTTTTCAGTTGAGTAACGAAGAATAGCAGTTGTAACGCCTTTACGAGTGATGAAATTTTTGAGGTAAGCGAGGCACAGATTGGTACCGAATGAAGTACAATTTAAGAACACTACCGTGCTGGATGCTGGCAGCCAAAAACATATATATTAATGGAAATAGTGAAACTTATTGAATGTTACAATTTTGGAACAGAATGAGTAAAAGCTGACGTTTGAGAAGGCAATTAATCATTTTTTGCTATAAGATGATCTTTTGAAATATAGCAGTTCATGAAATCACAACACCACAAATATTTAGTTTTAGGTTAATAATCTGATTGATATTAACTACCAACTCATATGAATTCACATGATGGAGAAGATGGTGCATTTCTCCATGTTGGCTGGTTGTCAATCTTGACACTGTCACCTGAATTGTCACCTAAAAAAATAATATCAACACACCCCCCTCCCCCCTGACAGTTTTTGCTAGTTGATAGTGTTGGGAAGATTAAATAAGAACTTATAAAGGGGAAATCCATTGAAAAATAAGAAAAGTTAGGGTCAGCTGAAATCATCTGATTATTATTACCGCAAAAAAGTTTTGGCAACACTTTTCTCCCTCGAGGAAGCTAGTTCCCTTCATAGCAGATACTATCAAAGTAACCTTCTTTTCTATAGCCACAAACCCATCAAAACCTATGATCAATACCGATCTACATCACAAATGTATTGCAGGTTAAGGGCACAAATTTCTTAGGATGAATCATTTATCCAAGAAACCACAAGTCATATTAAATGAAATACAATCAACCAAATAAGAAGATGATTGATGTTATCTAATTATAGATTTATTAAAAACAGATCTATAAGTGATTAAAGAACTAGAACCCTTTCTATTGTCCAATTTAAAGTATGGGTTACATTTGCCAATTCTTTGACTAAGGATGAGTAATAGCAGCCTTTTTCAAGTCTTTATGAATCCTATAATTGTAATTCGACATTTGAAAGGTTTCCGAAGGAATCACATCACCTGTCAAGAGTTAAATGGACGCCGAATATATGTATATTATATTATCTTTTTTCCCTTTCGAGCTGTAAGTGGTTCATCACGATAAAGGGTCCTACAAGGTTCATTGCTGTAAATACGTTTGACACCATTCTCCGCATCGCCACCTAAAGAAGTATCCAAGTACATATTTTATATTTCTTTCCACTTCCTTTTTGATGACGCGACCTACGTATGCCTGACTTAAGCATTGTTATACCAAGAGGAAGCCTAATTGACGAAAGTAGATGCTGTAAACGTGCAAAGTTTAGTTCTTCTGCCTGACCATTAAGGACAGACAGTAAAAAATTGAAAATTACACACAGCAAGATTTTTTGTGCTCCTTGGTTGTTAGGATGGGAACTACGCATGATTTTAAATAGTGAAACAAACTGCAGCTGGAAAATGATCATCATTAATGCGTGACGAGACTGCTGCGTATATTTCCATTAATTTTCAAATCTTAAGTTGTCTAATCCTTGATATTTTTATCAAGGAGATTCTGAAACGGACCGTGTAAAAAATAAAATACCCATATCTTTTGTACAGACATAGGGATAACATGTTGCAAAACTTGTCCAAGTGTGTCCAGTTCTACCGATAACGGCTCTATCCTACTATTACCCTGAGAGCTGCAGTTTGTTCCCAGAAGCCGGCCCAGAATTACATTGCTAAAAGAGATATCCCTCACTACCTTGGATGAATACTTGACTGACAAATAGACAGACAGGAGAACAGACGCAAAACTTTTGTTAATTCTTGTATAAAGATCCGCAGAAAGTAACGGCTGCGAGTAATAATCTCTTGTTGTGTTCTAATCGAGTACTTAGTTTAAAACACTAAATCTGCACCTGGTGAATAGGAGATCAATGCAATCTCTCTATCAATTCCATACTTGACCCAAGTGTAAAGCCAAACAGATCTCTTTCTGTTAATTGGGTAACACATCAAATATCAACAGAGACATGCTAATCTAAATATTTTTTCATGACCTGGCAATATTTGGTGTGTATGAACATATTTCTCGTGGGTTTTAGAAGAGTAATAATTCCATGTTGTTCCTTGTAAATTTGTTTGAGAACCCACGTATTTTGATAGCAATGTCTTCTATGATGAGAGAGTGACGTCAGAGTAGCAAAAGGCTTGGGCTCTAGCTTATTGTAATGCTGTATCACGGGTTGTATCAATGAGAGCCTAAAATCACTGGCAATATTGGTTGTGAATACGTATATTTTTTCTCGGCGTTAGAAGAGTAATTATTCTTCATCCTTACTCTTAGTGTATCCGAGAACTCAAAGATATAAATAGCAATGTCTTCTATAATGAGAGAATGAAGTCATAATAGCAAAAGATCCGGGTAATTGTCAATTGCAATGCCCTATCAAGGGTAACATCACTGGAGGGCTGAATCCCAAAGTTACTTCCCCACTTTGTAACTCCTCGCTTTGCACATCCCCTTTTTGTACGTCCTCGCTTTTTACAGCCCCACTTTGTACATCCTCACTTTGTACATCCCCTTTTTGTACGTCCTCGCTTTTTACAGCCCCACTTTGTACATCCTCACTTTGTACAGCCCCACTTTGTACCTCCTCGCTTTGTACAGCCCACTTTGTACAGCCTCAGTTTGTTCATCCCCTTTTTTACGTCCTCGTTTTTTACAACCCCACTTTGTACATCCTCACTTTGTACAGCCCACTTTGTACAGCCTCGGTTTGTACAGCCCCACTTTGTACAGCTTCGCTTTGTAGGGTTCTGATAAGTTTTAATAAGAGATTAAAATTTTTGTTCTATTGTTTGGACATTCAAGATATATTAGCTTTAAGTCTGTCATCAGTTGTACCTTAACGAATAACTTACTTGTTACTGTTATTTTGTGACGAAAACAGAAGATTTCAGCCCATGTAGGTGATCTTTTCTAAAAGTAAACGGTGCACGCCGATTAAAATAGGCGGAAATTCAGAAATTTAGTACAAAGTGTACATTGCTTCACAACTTCCATCGGGGAAAAACTGGCACTGTCGATTGGACAAATAACCATCGTGAATCATGAATCAAGTTAAGAGAATAATAAAAATCTGGATTATAATCATACGGATTTTACAGATTCCGGTCCCAAAGTTAATAATTTAATCCAGAACACGGAATCTAGCCTTAACGCAATAGCAACATCGTCGAGGGTCAGCAAGGGCCCAAGGTGAAGGCACCTATTAACTGGACTAAACCTTCGTTGCCTTCATGGCTCCATAGTTTGGGCAAAATTATAAAATTTATTTTAGCTTTCCTAGAGCTCACATCAAATAATTGTAACAGTGCACTAACAGTATGTTTCTATCAAAAGTGTCGTTTTGATATATTCACCCGCTGCCAGACAAGACGGACCAGAAGGACAATTGCAAGTTTGAAAAGAAGAGATTTAAGCACTACGCCCAAGTTTATTTTGTCAGTCATGAACAAGTGTTAGTCGTGACATTTACTACATACAAGGATACGTGTAAACGTGTGTTAATACGCTGAAAAACAGGTAAAGCCCATTGCAGAGGTTAGATGAGGACTCTCTTTAGCAGCAATACCAATATCAGATTTTCTTTTTGTATGCAACCCTTTGGATCTTTTACATATTCACAGGAGAGATAGTAAAACATTGTTGTTACATTCAATTGAATTGAAAGCGCGATACCTATGACCACGAGTATTTCTTGGTTCTAAAACTTATTGGCATTCATTTATAGTTAAATTAAATGTATCCTGTGAAGCATAAGGTAAACATTAATAGAACTACCTCAAAACAGTGGGTACTCGGCTGACTCCATTCTTAACGTTAATGGTGCTTGATAGTTGACCTGTACTGGTTTTTCAGCCTTTTAAAGACATAAACATCTTGTTTTTAAGAAGTGACGCTATCATGCAGAGACTTAGAAAAAATCAATGATACCACTTCCTATCAAATTCTTACTCAATCTATTCTTCTCGTAATTGATAGACCCTAATACGTATGAGTGACTCTGGGTGCTTACTCCTCCCGATTCCATAGACAAGGACTTATTTTATAAGTGAACTTACTTACCGACTCTTAGGACCATAACACCAGCACCTCTTCAGAACAACGAGTTATACGATTCACTCTTTTTTATTGTTGATGGAATGGAATTGTAGATGAACCTTTTAATCTCTAGTAACCATCAACATATGTCAGTTTTGCGGTAACGTTATCTTGCCGTACCCATAAACAACAACAATAACGACACTGTAAAATAAGTAAGTTACACTTTTTTCTATTCATTGATGAATTCAGTAAAATATGAGTTAAGAGACATGGATCTTATTGCCTAAGGAAAAAATAGATATCTATCAATTATTTTAGTGAAAACATCTTTCCGAACCTAACAGCATAAAAGATAACGCCACTTGAGGAAAACGAGTTACTCGGCCCACTTCTTCCCTTCCATATCAATAGTTGATACGCTGAGAGAGTTCAAAGTTTTTGTCTCTAAATTCTATATATGTTTCTATTTACATAGTGACATCACCTTGTCGAAGCAGGAATAGCAAGCAATTAGCATCATGAGTTGTTCGTCCCAGTCCTTTCTTTACATTGATAGAAATGACAACTTTTGATTGCTTTTCACATTTGTTTGTCCATAATCCGAAGATCAAGGTTGAGGGTAGATCACCTATGTGCTATCCGTAATCATCTTATGAATAAACAATTGCTAAAAATGGATGTGATAGTAACACATGTTCTGTCCACATGTGTAACTATGGAACTTCGGGTAAACGAATGTCTAAATGCCAGCTGCCACGAGGGAAAAAGCTATTTCAACTCGAGGATTGTAAACAAAGAGGAGACGCCATGATGAAATGGATTCTCTCTCATGTACTAAGTTCTTACTTTGCAGGCTTCTTCCTTGCTGTAGATATAAAGATTGCCTTTCCGGCGAGTAGCCCTGTAGTTGGTAAACAGAAGACAAGAGAACTGATTCATGATAATTATGATCCTTGTTTAAAATAAAGTTGTAAAGAGAGAGAAACTTTACATCAGTGAATTGGGAAACATGTTATAACTGACTGGCCCTTCCTTTAACTAGAATAGGATTTCAACTTCCAAGAGGAAGGGGCAAAAGTTGACTGTTTTTTCCAATCCAGAGATTCCATATCGGTTCTTCCTATCATTACACGTATCCTTTGGCCATGTTAAGCTTATGACTGTTAAGTTTCTTAAGGAGAAAGGTTACTTCATGTCCCACCATTTGTTCACAACAGTATTTTTGATATTTAGAGATCTTTACCGTGCTTAAGTTGGTTTCAGGTCGTAGATGGATTACTGTTTTGAAGTTCTTCACGAGTTCGAAAGTGGGTTTACAATTCCTGAGTGGACTAACTGTTGTCCAATTGAAACCCTCAGCACTAGGAAGGAGGGTTCTCATAGGCTCGCGGCTATTCCATTGCATACTTACATCTTTGGTATAAGATCTCTCAAGCTTGTTAATGAATCTATCAGTTATATAAGTTTTTTAGAATTCAAAGGTGATGACGTCACGTCCGAGTCGGCAGTTGGCAGGTTCAAAAATAAAGTTTAATAATCGGCTATGAGAAGACAGGTCACCAACGTAACTTAAAATGAGCTCACGTTTTGGGTTTCAAAAGATATTGAATAGAGATTTGAGTGCAAAATAACTTTTATATGCAAGTGACATGGATTGTTGCTTAAGATTAGTATTATTACACCTTTTTAAGATACTACACCTACAAGAAAAATCAAACTACTTCAAAGCGAGTTGCCCAGTCGTTCATGACATGTCAGTAGTCAGGTAGCTCGCCGACATAGCCCACGTAGCGATACCCCGATTGTTTGACTGTCAGTGAGATAGCTGTTTGTGAATTTTGAAAGTTAATGTCCAGTAATAAGATGGGCTGCTGCTTTTGCATTAGCCTGTCTTTTGTAGTCTTGTCCACTTCCGGTTTGTTCACTTATTGATGAATATCTGTCGACTAGGCAGTTTTTACATTTGACTCCCTGATGCCGAGCCTTGACTTCAAATGAAACTGAAGATGCAATAAATACACATGTGCTAGTTATGAGATATATTTTAAAGCCTATGTACACACCACACTGAAAATGTTCAAATTAACTCGCCATAAATTAGAAAAGTTGGTCTGGACATTGTTTTTAAAGTTGCAGATACCCAGCAAGAGACGTCTTCACGACCATTGGTTTAAAAATCCCAGCTTATGAGTAGCATTATGCAAATTGAATAGAGAATGCAAATAGAAGAGGGGAACCAAACTCTTTCTCGCTTAAAATTAGAAGAAGTACATCACTCCCTGAGTTTGAAATAACATAGAGAGATCCCGATTATATAAAGTAATAATAATAATAATAATAATAATAATAATAATAATTTTTTTCATAAACTTTTAAGCCATTGATTCTTCTTATTTCATTATTAACATTCTCACTATTGTCGCCCGACAAGTTCATTGCGGTCAGCAAGATTACTTAGTGCAATTAGAAACAAAAATCAACAACAGGAATAACTGTAAAAGAAGTAATAAATAATAATAATGATTATAATAATAAAAACAATAACATTTTAAATGGACGCTGCCGCGTAATTATTAAAACAAAGACAAAATAAATAAAAATGATAAATACTTTTATTCGGCTAATAAATAATAGAACTATGGATATTGAGATTATTGTTTGTGCAATTATGGATGCGGGAGCCGTTGTCTTGTGACATATATAGAAGAGGAAAGATTATGAAAGAAGAATGACTGACATCTCTTAAGCAAAAGATGAAGTAAATTAGATTCGGATGAAAAGGAAACGTAAATATTCTTTAGATAGGGACGGGGGAAATCAGATAAAGGCGAAGAAATTTGTGGGAAACCTCAATTTAGAAATGTGTTGAGTCTCGTGAAACGATAAATAGAAATGAATCTATAGCATGTAAATTTAATGAAAGCTGTAAATACTAAAGTAATACCAGTAATAAGATGCTTGACGAATGTATATGATTTAATATTTGGTGACTTTGAAAAATTTGACATGATAGTAAAGGTAGACTTAGGAAAAGAAGGCTTTCTTGGAAAGCAAATGAGTAATGAGCGACTAGGTATGAAAGAAAGGATGGTAAAAGAAAGCTAAAGAACTTCTATGAAATGCATGGTGGGACGTAAGTGAGGGTAGCTTCCTACACGCCAACAACCTCTAATCAATAGGTTCAAATTAAATGTTCGGCAAGAAAAGACATAAAAAAAAGCAAGCGAAGCCATACGTCAGATGGGAAATGATGGAAAATTTGAATGAGAATTCTGGAAGTGAATGATGAGAGATCGTTGTTACGGATTAGACATGGATAAAGCGGACAGAAAGTTTTGCAAGGAAAAACTTGCAGATTCAACTACCACCAGACAATGACAAAGACGATCATTGGTACTTAGATTACAATACAGATCTGAGAAAGATGGCATCACTTTTTATGCAATCAAGAACAAATTGTACAAACGGGAATGTGGAAAAAGATGAGAGGAATTGAAAGCACCGATTTTATGACGCACATAGAATAACAATGCAACACATACTTGGGTGCCAAAAGTTGATTAGCACTGAACATGTTAAAAGTATCAGCGGCACAGTGGTGCATACGAGGAGAAACTTTACCGGAAGGAACGACATGGTTTAAATAATATGGGAGAAAGAAACTGTTATGAAAAACGACAGAGGAATTGTATTTGGACAGCAAGTACAAGATCAGATGCAATTCCGCTTTAAGGAGCCCAGATCTGACCCTACAGAATGGGGGAGAATTGTGATTACCAACACCTTAGATATGGAACACTCTCGCAAACAGAACAAGAATGAAAAGTAGAATGACAGAATTTAAATTACCAAACTCTTTGTTGTGAACTACAAGAATGAAGAAAGCACTTCTAAATAAAAGTGATCCCAGCAGTGATCGGATGTCTGGAGGTGGAATCAAACAACTGATAATGGTTGTAAGATAATACTTGAACGAGAAAACGATTTGAAAAATTGGCAATAAATTGGTGAGCGTTGTTTTGTGGTAAAGATAAATAATTATACGTAAGAAAGACTATCTTAAGAATAATAAAGTGAAGATCGAATTTGCGTGTACATAGCAACAAAATACCTTCTACGTTTTTTAACTTTAAATAAGGAAAATAACTATTAAAGATGTAAAATCTAGTGTCTGGCCGCATCGGTACCTTGTGTGAAAAATGAACTATGGTCTAGAATGAACGGACAATTGCAGCTTACGCAGTTAGCAATGAGATGTAAAGGAAAAGGAGTGTTGGAAGGCTCATAGTCAACAAGTTGGAATGAAGAATTTTTTTCATTTGTTTGTTGATGATTGTTGACCGTTGTTTGTATATTAGATAAGTAGATGAAGGTGATAACGGGGCAATCAGATCTAATCGATCAAAGTTTATAACATACCTATAATTGTGATTTATTGATATATAAGGCGGTATTTATTGCAAATTATGGCAAATCAGTGACATGGGGCTCCAGTGGTACTAACATTGCCTCAAAAAGGTATCGGATGGAGTTTGATTTGAGGGTGACAAGGCTCATTCAACCATTCATTCTTAGGGAGTCGGTAAAATAAGTAAAAGTAATGGTGCGAGAACTGGTCAAAATTTGGTTAGCGGTGGGAGAGGTACCCTACCACAAACTTGGTAGCATCTAAAGCAAGAGGGGCATTTGTGTTGTCCTCTAGTGCAGTCAACCATTCCTCTCTGACATATTATGTGCACATTTTGTGTTCGAGGGTGGGAGGGTGAACAAGTTTATTTAATAAATAAAAAATAATAAATAAATGAAGTTGCAAATACCCTTGAGTTATCGTGGGTTTTAATGACAATAACAGATACGCGTGATAGGCCAAACACTTAGATTTTAGTACGTTAGTAGCAGATTGTTTAGAACTTTCCGCGTCTTGTATGATGTTCACCACAAGATCACGCACTTTTAACTTACCTTCCTCAAATCACCGATTGTATGATGTATCTACATTTGAATTAAAAGCAACTTCCTTGTAGAATTGGTCGGTCTCTTTTGACTTGAAATGGTATAACAAAAACAATTTCTTGTTTACGAGCTTGTGAAAATGGCCAGTAGTTGTCTCCTCACAGGCAGCATCGTAAGTGCTAGTCATGCGTGGCTTACCAAAAAAATCGGACAGGTTAGTGTTCTAACTTTGATTAAACTGGACTAGCACAAAAAAGTTATCAATCAATGTTTACAGTTTACCACGTTGGCATTTCAGACAATAAAAGCAACTTTTCTGTCTACTGTCAGTTGTATTTTGTCTGAACAACTGTGTCGGTGCATCAGAGAAAGATTTTCAAAGTATTGGCAGAGATCGATTGAGCCCTATTGATGCTGTTTTGGCATCTAGCAATATTATGATATCAGCTTTCTTTGCAAAGACCATCTCATTCATTATCTCCTTAAAGCAAAAACAAACGGCCTTTGTTGAATAATAATGTGAACAATTTCTGTATGATAAATATTTATGCCTATTGTGCAACTTGTGTATCAGAGCTTAAATTATAACACACGAGTACCTTTGTTGGTGAAAACCATTATTTCAAAGGGTGTTCAGGTCTTGTAGATCGAGGGCCCTGCATTAACCGGACTTCTTCTAATATGCAAATAGTTTGCAAGATTAGAAAAGTAATGCCATAAACTGGAAAATTTTTCTAGGATTGGTATCCAAATTTTTTTATACCAGTGTTTTATAGATGATTATGTCTAGACGAACAATCAGACTATGTTTCTTTTGAATTTAACACATCACTATCAAGCTATTTAAACTTATTGAATATGCAAAGTTCTGCAAACATAGTAAATGGTGTATCGATTTCTACTTGCATACTGAGCAAGAAACTTTATAACCTTATCAAAGCACATGTCAAAGAATTTTTACATTCTTGATAGGTGGATAATTGTTCGCTATTTATTTGATACCCATTTGAAGGCACGATACTTGGATGTTATTATATTATGAGTGTGACTCTTAGCGCCTCCTATGAAAATCCATGTCTTGCTAGTCAACCTGTGAACATTGATAAAGACTGTCATAAAAGTATTTCAAAATAGGCTGGAAATAAAGTGGCTAATTTCTATATTCAGTTTCTTACAATTTAAGTGATATCTGAGGCTGCTCCATTAACGCACGTAAAGAAACTCGTGACAGCCATGTACAGCAATGCAAAATTGCGACCACTCATTTCACTTTTAGAAAAAGCGAGCCTCTCCAAATAAATAATTCTACTATATTTGTATAATCGTAATTAGACACGAAATCTATGAATAAAGGTACTGTTGCGCTTTCAATAAACACTGTACCCTATTGGTGCAACGTAACTGTGCATTCTAGCATGTGGGAAACCGCTAACATGTTCGACCTCTTGAGCACAGCTTAGACTGTAATATTTATGTAAAGTTCGCATTACAACTCAATGTGTTCTGTTTTGAAAAATCAATCACGTAACATGTTTTCCTTGTTATTTAGAAAACAGTAAGATAGTCTTTCATTCTCCAGTATTCTATTGACAATGTCAACAAAGTCCATCAGAGAATTTTCTACATTTCTACGCGAAAACCAAAGCCTGAAAGCTGCTTCGATTTATTACCTTAAATGGGAAGATATAACGTACAGAATTAAGTTTAGCTTTCTTCTTACCTGATAAATCTGAAGGCAGAACTGATCCTTTCTGTCCAAGTTCTCCGTTGAACAATTTTGGCCCTAGTACAGACCTAGTAACGCCTTGTAGTTGGCTAGCTCAGAGATTCAATACCAAATTTCTGTCTCACTGGATGTGATCAAGGCTGTCTCTAAGAACATTCGTACAATCATTCAAATAATAAAGCTCCAAAGTTGTCGTAAAGCGCCAGCTGAAGTTCCAATAATGCAATTAATAGGTCGAATGAATTATTCATCATGGTGTAAGTTCTCGCAGAAGCCACAGTCGTTTGGGGAAGTTATTCTCGTACAAAACCTCCCCAGGGTACCAAGTTTGCTTCGGTTCTCTGACTTCAACTGGATATATTCTTTCCACTTTATCACAATCTTGAACTTTTAGTGACAATTTTGCAATCAGTTTGCTGTACTTCTCAACTTGTATTCCCAATGGATGTCGAGATGGTGTGCAACTGTTGATATATGGCTGCATAAAATCTTTCCAAAGTTTCGAGTTTTCATTGATTTGGAAATGTCTACTACATTTTGTTTGATCTTTCAGGGCACTTGACCTTGCCTTTCCCCACGTTTTACGATTTTTTATACAACGCTATCGATGATGGCTTAACTTGGTGACATAACATGACCCATTAATAGCTATTATCGATCAAGAAATAGGTTTTAATGACGTTACTGTAAATAGTGCTGTGAGAAAAAAATTGCGATAGTAAAACTTATGACTAGGAGATTTCAGTAATAAATCCAGTTGACGCCTTTAAGCTAAGAGTCAATACGGACCCTATTTCATGGTGAAGGCATCTGCTAACACCGCTGTAAAAACGAGCCGTATGAAGTATTATAAGATAATCTGACAATTTAGCTTCGATCGAGTTTAAGAAAGAACACTTTTTCTCTCGCTTTCGTTTTATTCTTGCTTAGTATTCGACTGAATTACGTTCTCTCCTAGATTTAAGCAATAAGGAAACATTGGATCTGCATTTATTAAAACCGCCCGAGACTTTTTAACGAAACGAATCTAGCAGAAGAAGCGCTTTCTTATTCTGATACTACATATAATCTTGCAAAGATTCTTGTATAATTCTCGCAGCATTTTATAAAATTATTTATATTATTTTGTAGTATTATACTTTAGTTCTATCGTTTTACTTATTGTGGACTATTCTTCTCAGTTATATCCTTATTTCACGGGCTATTGCAAACAATTACTTTCATTTTACTTTGATTGTTGTTATGCCGGATAAAGCAGCATCCTACCCTTAGAAAATACCATCTGCACTAGTATTAAATTAAAACTAGCGGATGCTTACAGTAAATTCTTGAAGACTTGGCTTTGAAACGTATTACTAACATTTGAAGACAAGAATAAGATGGCCATAATAAGGTACTTTAGTGCTCTAACCTCCAGATTTGTTCACAGGACTAGGAAAGCACTGTTGACTAATGTCAAACAAAGGATACCTCCAACGCATTGTAGACTTGGCATTCGACTATCTACGCACTTAAGATGCCGCCTGGATTTGGAAGTTCGTTGGGGGGAAAAGTAACCAGCTGGGAAGCTACACCTTTGAACCCCAGAATTAATCAGGAGGATTCGTTGACCACGGAGTACACTGAAACACCTATTTGGGAACGAGAATTGGCTCACGGGTTTTGAAACTCAAAACTCGTCAATGTTTCACTATCGCCTCAATGTATTGGTTGGCTCAAGTTACGGTAATTAGAACTGAGCTGAGCTAAATTAAAGTTAACAAAATTTTCCTTAAAGTATGACGCTGGTTATGATGATTGCATATCATTAAGATTAGCTGAAATATTAAAGAAGTGTTTACCAACGTCTCTCTGCACAGTATTAACTTCTAAATCCACACATCTACTATGATTTCTCACATAATTTTGAGCAGCCCAGACTTCTGAAATGTATATGGATGATCTTTGCCGTGTCTAGACAGGGCTATCTCTTTATTTCATTTAGCTGTTCTTGAATCTGTTGATATCAAAGAAAGAGGAATCCCACTGATACGAAAATAAAAGAACATCTCTTAAGTTTGACTCTCTGCTCGACTTAAATCGTCTTTGCGGATGCTACTCCGTCAATGGAACTCTCGAATTTTAAATTTACTTTATCTAAAACACAGTTGGCTGAGAGGTTTTGTTCTTTCCTCTTCCTGCATTATTTCTGATGATTGTACTCTAAGGAGTGTTGCACAAAAAGCTTCTAGTACAAAAAAGTGAAGAAGGAAATGGAAGGCCACTCTCCATTTTCAGAAAATCTGGTTTCTTTGATGAACCGCCGCATTGAAACATTTTCCTATCTGTCACTGTGAACAACGTTCAGCTCTCGTATAACTCTGTTCATGACTTGATGGGTCTTCATTCTTCGAGGTTTTTTAATACATTTTTGTATTGAAGGATTCCTACTCTTTAATTGTGCGATTTCTTCAAATATGAATACAAAAGATACTTCTAGGAATTACATTTCTTTCGTGTACGTCGGTACCTTAGTATAAAACATTGCACTTTTGGCACTGCATTTTATGTTGTAATTTATACTTAGGTTAGAAGCATCTTTGCAAGATAAAAAGGGTGAAAAACGTGAAGAAAACGTGAAAAGAGCGTGCCGAAATAGCGTGAAATAAGCTTAGGGATTTAAACGCAAACAACTTTATACAGTAGGCTACGGCCTTATCTCCTTACCTGAGAATAATCCAAATATTTCTAATACCAAACGTGTCATATCAATGACATGCATATCCCAAATATCATTACACAGAGATAGTAGGGATCTGTCTGGGAAGGAGGTATTGAACAGGTTATGGACACCTTGATTTGAATACAAAATTTAGGCCTTGCTTCCAACTTCAAAGGCAAAGTCTAAACTAAGAGACAAGGTTAAATTCTCGTGTCCATTTATAGAAGGTTCTAAGCCACCGCCAGTACTTTGTTTTTATACCCAAAGAATGGCTAAGCTTTAATCCATCTCTTCGCGTTCTTATCTCCACAAAAGAAACTTACGATCTTTTCAGGTATAGAACCATACAGTTATTGCGTGGAAGCGCTTTATCTCCCAGTTTAATATCTGTAACCTTATAACATTACAGCCCTTAAGAAAGTTACTATTACCGCACTACAATCGGTTTTTCTGTCAAAGCCAGCTGAGACCTTGTTTTTAATATCCGCTTGGTCTATTGATAGTAAATGTGTTTCGATTCAGACGTTGATAGGATTTACTTACTTTCGAAAACAACAACGTTGATATTTTGGCTAAGCATCTAGCCTTGAACTTCCATTAAAAGCTTGCAAGAAAATTGCAAAACCATACCTACTGACATTTTCAAGAGAAAGCTGACAATATCTTGAATAGTACAAATCTTACGCAGTCAGAGGACTTCCTTTTCGATGCAAACAGGTATCTGCAAAGTACTTTATTACCACTAGAGATGGGCTTCAAGCTAAGAGCGTTTACATTCCTTACTTCTAAGTACATTTTTAAAAACTGTTACACATGTTATCGTTAAGGTGAAATCGATAATTCATGTTTGTACTGATACACAAGATAGTACATAGAGTGCCCTTACATGGACTTTACAAGTTGTAGGATATGGTACCTGTCCCTGCCATCCGATCCTACTACAGGTTTTGAATCAGAAAGAGCTGTATTCATAGTTTCTAGTGACACATAACACATAACTTGTTGTTAGAACACCCCCAAAATGAACGAGTGAGCAAAATCAAGGTTTTATGACATACCAAGTCTGAAAGCACCGTTACCAATATATGTCCATGCATATTTAAAAATATCTGCAATAGGTTGTTCCTCCATACATTAAAACAAAGAAGCTCAGAAATAACAACAAAATTTATATATTTCTTTGTAAAACTTCAATAATAATAAGGCTTTAATAATATGCAAGCTTCTCAGATATCAATGTGTGCATACCAAAGACTTCAACCATGGGGGGGGGCATGACCCCCACATTTTACGTGCTCTTAAGGATAAGTTCTCACAAGCTAAGGACAAACGGAGATTTTTGTAACAAAGGACTGATTTTTACGGCTAATAAAAATCAGTTACGATCGATCGTTTCTAATCTTGCGTACAAAATTTTTGTAAGCTGTGATAATATCTTTATAAAACTCTACTATTGAGGAGAGCTGGTGGAATGCTAGTGTAGGAGTTGCTAGCTATAGTCACATAAGGAAAAAATTACAAAGTCAGTCATCAAATCTGATTTCCAAGTGAACATTTAAATAATTCAAAGCATATTTTCAAGGCTATTACCACCATATTGGGATAATTTTTCCTTATAACATGTGGTGCTAAAATGTTTAAATAGACATTATCACCATTAGTTGTGACCGGTTGCGAAGGTACTCTCTACTTTCAATGTTCGCGACAAGCTACCGAGCATTACTATTTGTCATGACAACTTTTTCTGATTACACTTCTCTCACATCGTTGATTTTATCTCACAGATTAGTTTATATCCTTTGGAGACAAACTGATAGTGTTATAATCTCCTTTCCCTGGAATTGTTTATGCCATGCTGTCAGTTGTATAGAAATGTGGTGTATTACTATGACCCTCCTCTTGCCAATAAATCCTAAAGATCCTAGAATTGTATGGGTGATAATCTGAAGTAATAGTCATTAATGTATTAAAGCATCTTGTTTCAAATATTGTTGCAAGGGGCATCTAATCTGCCCTAAAAACATATGTTCTTGGAGTTGTTCACTGTTTTTCCTTACCTCTGGAACTGTTTATTCCAGCAAACTGAGAATGAGAAACGCCTACTTGTTACGTCACTTCCATTGGTATTATCGTAAATCATCAATTATGATTTTACTTTACAACTTAGGTCGTTTCATTTTAAAAGATTTTCATTTATGTTGTCAATCATGGTCAGCTTATACCGTAATACCGAGAAATAAGAAGTGAAAATGGTTTTGGCTGTCTGATTAATTACTTTCCAAAGCATAATTCTCTTATTGAAAGTAGAAGCGATTAGTTGAGAAAGATGAGATAGCTTGTAGTTATGTGGCTATCATCCTCTGAACTTCTTGAAGAAAAACGTTTGACACTTTTTGAAGTGAGGCGTAATGGCTTAAAATGTGAAAGAAGGGTATCCAAAACATCTTAAATAATACTAGATTATGTGTTTTCATGCATGGTGAACAATCCGAGATCTATGATAGTTAATATGGAGTTACACAGGAAGAGAACCTGCCCCTACTGTTATTTTTCTTTGTTTGCCAACGATTTGGATGACTCTCTGACTGATAAAGTGTAACTTCATCTTGTAATGATTATATTACACCTATGGTACTAATGCGTGCAGATAGTACGACTGTAGTCATAACCAGTAACGAGGTCTTGGAAAAAGCGATTGGCATGATATACAGGCATGAAAAAACTACGAATAAAGAACAGTAAACACAAGTCTTTGTAAGATTGGTGGTAATCGGTAGGCCCTGCAGTATGTCACCTTTAGTTGTGATGAGCATCTCAAAGAGGGGAGACACAGTTCAGAGGCACACTTTTACATGTATGAGAACAATCCCGACTGCCGGGCTTTGTCTGTAATCAAAGGAGATTATGAAAGATGACACATGCTCATTTGCGTGGAAAACTATTTTTATGTATTAGAACTTACCTCAGTGTTTCAAACAATCTTCAGGCTATTGCTACAACAGAACGTGAAAATTACCATCAACTTTGTCACCAACTAAAAACATCCTATTCTGTGCAGTTAGTAAATCTAAGTATGGGGGTCAACTCCCATTAGTGACGAGTTTTAAGGACAAATACATCTCATCCTCGAGCTCCAAACAATAAATAAAAAAACTTATCCATTCTTAAGATAACGTGCCCTGATAAAATAGATGAAACACGATACCAGTTACGAACCAAAATAAAAAAGTGCAATAAAGTTGTGGAATACAATCACAATAAGAAAAGAAAAAAAATTCAGATCATGTTGTAAAGCTATCTTCGAAAAAATTGATAAAACATCACCATCATTCCACGAAACAACGCACTATATAAAACCACTTCAAACGCATACTTACAGAAATTCACAAAATAGATCTTTTCAGTTATCTTCTTGGCTGAACTTGCTACCCGAGCCTACAAAAAATTTAACCTAAACACCCCCAGCCACAAAGAATTCATAAGACTACCAACTGAATGAAATCGAAACAGTCTTATGTCCTCTCACATTGAACGGATTCACTGAGTCGCCACAGGTGGAGGCATGATTTAGTTTTATATATAATGGTACAGACATTTGCTAGATGTGACAAAAGTAACATGACAATTTTGGCTGATCTGTGCTTTGACCAAAATTTACCAGGCGCTTTGGAGCTGTTTCTTAATAAGGGTCCGGGCATTGCTCTGAGGATCGACAGATTTGTTATAGCAATAGAACTGAAAGTTTGCTTAGAATGAAACAAGAAGAAATCCCGTGAGTAAAAAAAGCGAAGATACAGCACTCTGAGACACGAACTGCTAATCTCATGAAAGAACTTCGAATTCGTGCTCGTCCGGTTCTCGACGCTCGGCTTTGTAAGCAAAGAAGGAGACGAGAAGTTATGCACTTTGTATACGAGTTCTAACAACATCGCAGACTGATGTATCTATAAATGTATGGAGGCCGCCATCTTTTGTAGACGTAGCTAGTGCTGGTCTGATCGAGATGTTTTAAAGTTATATTAACCATAATGATAGTTTTATTATTTATATTTTGTGCCTGATTTGTTTTATTGGGAATAATAGTGGAGCTATTATAAGAGAAACGTCAATGTATGTACAACTTTTAAAATTCTGATACACTCAACTTGATATGTACAAAGTATGCTAATTAACATCTTTTAAAAAATTAGGCTTATGGTCTTGATTTTCAAAGCTGAACAAGAAACTTATAATTATCAAATACCTGACAGAGAAATGTTCTGCAAAATTGACAAATCGATGGGGAAAGATTTCTTTAACCCTGCCAACCAGTATCTTCCTTCTCATTCTCTAGACATGCTCTTATTTTTCTCTTCCAACAAATGTAAACCTGAAAATATGGAACTCCACATCATCAAATCTCTGCTTCCTCTGCAAATCTGAAATTACTAGCCAGCATAAAATGTTGTCAAATTGTAGTACTTCAACTCAAAAAGGCAGATACCTCTAGAGTCATGATAATGGCTTATCGGTGATAGCTTTGCATTTCTTTACTGTAACTTCAAACTCGTTTGAGTTTTTCATTATCCTACCTGGCTAAAAAACCCAAGCTCTGTATTCAAGACTTTGGAAGCGAACTTGTTAATCCTGTGCATGCGTTAAGGATAATAACCGCAGATGTGTTAACCGTTGGCCTCTCCGGTGAAAGCGTCAACAAGTCTGTCCCTCTTACCGAAAGTCTATCCCCTACTGAAAACAGACTTTTTGGGATAATCAGTGAACGAACTCTACAATCATATATTTTCTATTCTTTAAAATAAATATGGAGTAGAATAAACCACCAAGTTTAAACTATTACTAATCACTGTTGTTAAACTTGTTTACCACTTTCTTCTTCTTCTTTTTCTGCTGATTTAGTTTTTTCCTGGGTTGCTGTTGGGTGGGGTTTTTGTTGTTGGGATATTCGAAACGAGTTGTTTCAGTTGTTGTTTATTTGTATTTGTTTTTTTTTCTGGAGGCTTTTTTGCTGTTGTTCACCGTTTTCTTTTCCTTCTTTCTTTTTTCTGAATAATTTTTTATGTTATCTTGCTTCTGTTAGCCTTTATATACATATATAAGCTTTTTTGCGTTCCTTTATTTATTTTGTTTATTTATTTGGTTTTTGTTTGTTTGTTTGTAGCGTTCCTCTTTAGCTTTGGTTTGTTTGTTCTGTCTTGTAGTCGATGTTGTTTGTAGTAGATGTTTGTATTCACTAAATAAATCTCATAGTCGCTACGCTGATACTTAAAGATATCAATCTCTCTTCATTGTTACTGATCCTTATTTTCACCCATTTCATAACAATTTAACCAAATGATCTATTGCATATGCTAGACAGTCGGTTATGAGACAAACTTCCAAAACATGATAATTAAAAAATTCTCAAATGGTAAAATTTAGCTGAAGACCTTAAAAATGATTTGACAATATACGTTTAATCAATCTAAGGTTGGGTTGAATCGATAGAATGCCTAGGGGCAGAAAGTTTTATTTATTGTAATCGAAATAGTAATTGGCGCAATCCAGAGGGTCTCATTTGATAGAGTATAGACCTTCATCGTACCACGTGATCCATTATGTCAGTAAAGAGATAAGTTCTTTGTATCATTCACAGAGAGAAATTAAATTCTGAAGCTTTTAAACAAGTTTTATCGGAACGAGGCAGTAGAATTTGACCTACAATTCTACTTCCTTTGTATCAAAAGACTTGGTAAGAATTTCTAAACCTGAAACATCATATGAAATTTAAGTTGCTTATATGGTACGTTAGGATTTTTTTGGTAGCATCCGCTCACATGAAGGCCTGGTGACTGAAGCATCTGATGTGAATAATATGAGCAATGAATTAAACATGGCTTGATGTGCAACCGAGTCAACACCAGATGGCAGAAAATGTTCGTTTAAGGGGACTACAATGGCAGGGCTCTTTTTTCTATATTTTATCTTTCAAATCCTATTCTTGAATTTCAAAAGACTTCTAGGTTTCGGTTTATCCGGAGTTTATATGAAAAGAGTATTTCCAATTTTAGCATTTTTATTATTCACAATTTAAACGGAAGAATAAGAAAGAAACGCTAAACATCTTAGAGGCTTTTTATGATGTCCACGTCAACAGTCTTTGCAGGAAAAGGGCAAAAGAGACGTCACTCCTCTTAACGACAAACTCAAATCTTATTACGGGTTTGGTTTGCTTTATCTGTTTATCGCTTTCTCGTGCACAAAAAACGCCTATGTCAAATATGATTTCTCAGCGTGCAGCATGTTGGATTATCGATGACGTAAAGAAAGGGAGAATTGGCACTTGGAAAATTGAGAAATACATAACTCCTCTTGGTTTATAAGGATAATCTACATGCTAACAGGTAGTCATTGAGACGGAAAAGTTTCGACTCTGTCAGTGACGTGATTATTCCCTGCATGAATATAGTTTCAAAGAGATTAGGTTGTACATTTTATAGTAATCTCTTACTTTACTGCAGGTTAATCAGCGCGTTGTTGATTTTATTATCGTCAAGCTAAACAATGCTTACCATTAATGCAAGGGTAGCTGTCGTAGCACATCTGAGCATTTGTCATCATGTAAATCAGTAATTGCATATGCTAAATAACAACAGTGGTTCTCAACTTCATGTAAGAATGCCTCTAGTACGCAAAGGATTTAATCTCACGTTGGGGGGAGGGGAGGGGAGGGTCTATAAC